>JADLZN010005413.1:0-154244 GCA_018155175.1 Sinocyclocheilus anophthalmus
TTGCTGACGGTTCCCCAAACAAGCGTAATCTCTGAGGTATGAAGGAGAAAAGGGAAAAGCAGAAGGAAAAGGAGCGCATTTCTATTCAGATTATGCTTATTAATTGGTACTCAGGATGCCCTAGCGTTTGTCTAGATGACTTTGTAACAGGGTCTTACAATTAGGGCACATGTTTGAAAATAAACAAATCAAAACTAGAAATGTCTCTGGTTCCTTTTGAGATTCAGAGAGAACATCAAAACAAAGGGAGCATAACATGTAAATGGATTTAAAATTAGCTGACTGCTATTAACAAAACAAGGTAATCATTCTGGTATTAGGAACAAATAGCAGCACTAGTGATTAGTGTGTTACTAAAAGCATCCAATACCTTAATGCGGTCTTTCCTCGATAGACAGGTAAGATTTAATTAAATTTAGATTTAATTAAATAGTAACTAAGCAATAGCATTCAGGAAGGATCCATCTTAGATAGTTAAATTAGCTGAGACGAATTGAAGATTGAGAAAAATAGAAAAAGAAGAAAAAGAAGGAAGAGAATTGGAAATATCAGAAACCAGGGGTTAGGTTAAATTCAAATTGCTTCACACTGCACACACACATGCTGTATTTAAAAGCTTCAATTAAAGAGTGTTAACCCCTAATTGTTAAAGCTATTTGGTAGCTTAGCCTAAAATGAAACTATGCTAAGTCGTGTTAGCTTAGCTGCTTCAAATGGTTTGTTTACAAACATGGCGTGTTGTGCTATGTGACGTTAGCAATTCCTGTGACAAGTTGTTGTCACGGTAAACAATGCATGCCAGTGTAATTAACGCAATTTAATGTCTGTCTATTTTAAAAAGTCACAGTTTTAGAACGTGGTGCTTACAGCCTTCAAGACTTGTTGCATTACCTAAGCATTTCGGTGAGTGCTTCTCTAATGCAACAATAAACTTCTTGCACTTGTTTAAAGAATTACAAAACGTGTTTACTGTAAGTTAAAACCGGTTTAAACATATATGTAGTTATGTTTGCCTCACATATGAGTACTAAAGTACAGTATTACACCTTTAATTTCACTCAGCGAGTGAAACACAGTAATGACCACCAGGTTGCTCGGCTTATCTATATACAGTCAAAGTGTAGATGAATTGCTTCAATCTAATATAAACTATAAGGCCTTTATGCTGTAGAAGGGGGAGCAGCGCTCACATCTACCTTGAAATAACTGTACTGAGATTTCTTCTTCAAAAAAACAATACTGCAATTTTGTGATTTCATCACTAAAGCATATTACATTATGGTACAGTTTGGACATGCCGCTGAGCTGAGATTCAGACTTACGCTTTGTCAAGACAGATTTATGCTTTAATACTGAAATTAGGGTTTCTTTGCTAAAATCAGATTAACCTTACACCGATACCATTAAGCATGAAATACATAAAGACTCTCACAATTATAATAGCGGTACCAATCCAAACCCCCACTTTATTTGGCATCTCAACAAGCCCGCAAATCGGGACACCACCGGGCATCTGAAGTCAAGTCCTATTTTAACCTGGGCTATCAAGCACACACTTTTAAGTTGCCAGTGTTTAAACTCATAACTTTCGTTTTATCATGCCCGCATCCTCCACCAAAATCTGTAGCGAATCAGCTCATGGGGAAATATGGATAATTAATCATAACTAGTTATAATTTATTATGAATATTTTAGATCCGCTGTAAGTATTTACTTTACCTCTCAGGGTCAACTGTCTTGTCATTCTAAGAACGTTAATTTCCTGGTTAAGGGAAATAACTTTCTTACTGTACAATTCTATAAGCTTGTAACGTAAATCTGCATGATTATTGACTCCGGTTATGAGTAAACAATGAACACGTCAAGTGTGATACAAGTAAGGTTTTATTAACTACATAAAACATTTAAACTAGTCTAACATACTACATAAAAACATAAACTAGTCTAACATCCTACATAAACACATAAACACACGCATACAGTTGGTATAGGAAGGGTTAAAGTTTAACTCAGCATAGAAAGAGGAATAAAGAATGGATTTTATGGAACACTTTGAATGTATATTCAACAGATCAAAGCCTTAAGGGATACGTCAGATTCTGAGTTCAAAAACACCTTTGTAAAAAGGTGCAAATAATACCTAATGTATCAATTAATAAAACAAACTTTGATACTTGCACGTCTTGTCTGTCTGAAAGAGATTCCTGATGCAAATCTTAAAGCATCCCGTAGATCTTTGCTGAATTCGGGTCGATGAAAAGAACCAGTTTGAGTCAGTGTCACTTGATGAATGGAAAGGACTAGGCCGAAGAAAGGCCTGGCACAAGCTTTGGTATCCTGCAGCGTTTTTCTCACATCTTCTTAGCTATGACCGAACCACCGACAGGGGCGGGTCCCTGGAGCCGGGCCTTTAAGGTCGGAGAAGATCTCCGCCTTTCAAGATGGGCTTGTCCAATGAGCAAAATGGAATTTCCGAGCGGGAGGTGGCAATTGCTCGAGGGTTTACGACCCTTTGTCTCTAAGCATGGTAATTTGCAAATGGACTTAAATCGAAAGTACTAACGATTCTCAGGGCCCTAATAAATATTGCCTATGTACCAATATATAATAAACACGCTTGTTTCGATCATAAGAAGGAAAATTCATAGATACTAGGGACATGAACTAGGTGAGGTATATTAACTAGGGTCTATGATAAACATGAAGAAAAAGCATAGCACTACACCAGACAATATAAAAAAGACAGTAATGGTATAACACAATGACCTAAAGGGTATGTGTGTTCATTCAAAGAAAGGTTTTCCTATGATTTAATTAGAGAACAGTCCATTTCTCTGTGCATTGTGTGTCTTTCTTATGAGGAAAATTAGGGAGTTTATCCCCTGCATTCCTTTAGGCCATAAAACCAGTGATATCCTGATTAGTTGTCATGGTGACCAAGGTGGGGGATGGTGTTCAGCCGAAATCCTGGCATCCAGTATATTGAGTGAGAGGTCTGTGACGATTTGTTAATCTAATGAATAATTGATTTGTTAAATCAAATAAAAATTAGTGTGTCAGATTGGTCGGGACGCTACAATATATAGATAAATATATAATATATATATTATATACCCGAACTTGAAGTTGATTTCACAGCTTTATTAACAAGGTTTTTTTAATTGCTACAGAGCACACCAAAGTGCTGCTCATTAAAATCCATCTACCAAAACATGCCATTTTTTGCTTATTTAAACTTAATGACGATCAATAATTCATCATCAAATGTTAAAGGGGCAATGATGCGATTTCAAGTTTTCCTTTCTCTTTGGTGTGTTACAAGCTGTTCGTGAATAGATAAGATACCTGAAGTTGCAAAGACTAAAGTCCCAAATCTAAAGAGATATTCTTTATAAAAGTTGACTTGTCCACGCCCTCCTAAAACGGTTCGTTCTAACACGCCCTCACATATCTATGTCACTATGTGGAAAATTAGCATAATGACGCCCAAATGTGTACACAAAGAAAGAAGGCGTGGTTTCAGAACAGCAGTAGTGTTGATGCAGCCAAGTCAGGGAGACGCTGTGTGTTTCTAGGAGAAAGCAAAAGCACTTTATTTGGCCTTCCGGAAGTAGATGCATTTAGGAATCTTTAAGATTACTTACAACAGAACAGCAATGCATTTTATGGACGACCGTTTCGTGAACCTAGGAGAGGAGGTAATTCTGACTTTGCTATGACAATCTGGCGCTTCTGAATCAGCTACTGTTTTGTTATTAGTTTAAATATTTGCTATTGACTGTTCAAATTCGGAGTTTTGCGCATCGGGGGTGTGTGTGCGCGAGCGAGAGGCGAGAGAGAGAGAGAGAGAGAGCGAGAGAGCGAGAGAGAGAGAGAAAGAGAGAGACACATCACAGTGGAGTCAGCTGTTTTAACCGTGGCTTGTGTACTGCAAACACATACCAGCTTCATCACTGTGTCTGTCACAAGACTCTGTTCCCCTTTCGGGCTCTGTCTTTACATTTATTTTGAAAGATGAAGCTCGCGATTATGGTAAGGGGAGTTACATTTCCGACGAGTGCTTGCGGTGTTCGGCCAATCACAATGCACTGGGTCAGCAGGCCAATCAGAGCAGACTGCGCTTGTCGGAAGGAGGGACTTTGTAGAAAACGAAGCGTTTGAGAGAGGCGGGGCATAGAGGACTTACAATAATGTACAGCATTTGAAAAATAATGTGTTTTTTGAACATTAAAGCATGTCATCATATTCTGTTACACCAAATACACAAACTAATGATCTTTAAAAAAGCATCATATGACCCCTTTAAAACAAATCTAGGCAGATTTGCTTCCAAATTTGCTTTTACATCCCTTTTAAAGTATAATGTTTCTCTAGCTTAAATACAGCAGCTATAAACACATGATGGTGGAGCCGAATCCAACACTAGGGTCATGTATTCAATTCTCAGGCAATGCATGCATTTATAAAATGTTGAATGCCAGCGTAAGTCACTTGGGATAAATGTACCTGCCAAATACAAATCTGTAAATATCTGCATGTTCAGAGCACAAAATAAAAAAGATAGGGAAAATACTTTTACTCATCTTTTACCAGAAAAAGACTTTCCTAGGAGTCTGAGAGTTCCTCCTGACCTGGATCTTTATCAGAGCAGCTCGGCTGAAGAGTGTGTTAGTGTGAACAGACCCTCAGGCTCTCACCTGCTCTAGTCATTTACAGGAGTTCATTGTTGTTGATGGAGATGATTTTAGATATAATGAGGCAGCGGCAGTATTTGGAAATACGGTATGGTCACCTAGTTTACACTTCAAATCCACTGATTTAATTTTAGTGTAGATGATGTATCACAAAGACATAGAGGGGAAAAGCTAAAGTTTGTGAAAATAATAACTTATTTAGGGGGGGGAGTGACACAGGCATAATCAGTTATGCTTTCCACTTCTACACTTCACTGCTTTTGAACTGCTATATAGCCTACCAAATAATACACTGAGCTTAAAACTACAGAATCCACCAATAGTGGCTAACTGCTGAACATAACCAGTTCAATCCTGCCCCCCTGTGGTCTGTTATCACTGAGATAAAACACTGAGATAAACCAAGAAAGCAATTATTAAGCACTAAAAAAATTCATTTGTTTACATTTACATTTAGTCATTTAGCAGACGCTTTTATCCAAAGTGGCTTATAAATGAGGACAATGGAAGCAATCTAAATCAACAAAAGAGCAATAATATGCAAGTGCTATAAGTCTCGGTTAGCTTACAGTACACGTAGCAAGGTAGTGTTTATTGGAGGTTATTAAGAATAAAAGATTCTGCGCCAAATTTACTTTTGGGTTGAATAATTTGAAATTAATGTTTAGAGCCAGTGGATTGTTGTTTCATATATTTCATAATGTTGTCTTGGCCGTAAAATTGTCTTTGCAGGTCAGGGGGTTGAATACTTTGATGGCAACTGTGTGTGTGTTGTGCATATACTATAATTATATATCTATATATACAGTGGGTACGGAAAGTATTCAGACCCCCTTAAATTTTTCACTCTTTGTTATATTGCAGCCATTTGATAAAACTATTTAGTTCATTTTTTTCCTCATTAATGTACACAAGGACCCCATATTGACAGAAAAACACAGAATTTTTTTTTGCAGATTTATTAAAAAAGAAAAATGAAATATCACATGGTCCTAAGTATTCAGACCCTTTGCTGTGACACTCATAAATTTAACTCAGGTGCTGTCCATTTCCTCTGATCATCCTTGAGATGGTTCTACACCTTCATTGAGTCCAGCTGTGTTTGATTATACAGACTGGACTTGATTAGGAAAGCCACACACCTGTATAAGACCTTACAGCTCACAGTGCATGTCAGAGCAAATGAGAATCATGAGGTCAAAGGAACTGCAAAGACAGAATTGTGGCAAGGCACAGATCTGGCCAAGGTACAAAAAAATTTCTGCTGCACTTAAGTTTCCTAAGAGCACAGTGGCCTCCATAAACCTTAAATGGAAGACGTTTGGGACGACCAGAACCTTCCTAGAGCTGGCCGTCCGGCCAAAATGAGCTATCGGGGGAGAAGAGCCTTGGTGAGAGCGGTAAAGGAGAACCCAAAGATCACTGTGGCTGAGCCCCAGAGATGCAGGCGGGAGATGGGAGAAAGTTGTAGAAAGTCAACCATCACTGCAGCCCTCCACCAGTCGGGGCTTTAGGGCAGAGGGGCCCGACGGAAGCCTCTCCACAGTGCAAGACACATGAAAAAACACCTGAAGAACTCCAAGATGGTGAGAAATAAGATTCTGTGGTCTGATGAGGCCAAGATAGAACTTTTTGGCCTTATTTCTAAGCGGTATGTGTGGAGAAAACCCGGCACTGCTCATCACCTGTCCAATACAACAGTGAAGCATGGTGGTGACAGCATCATGCTGTGTTGGTGTATTTCAGCTGCAGGGACAGGACGACTGGTTGCAATCGAGGAAAGATGAATGCGGCCAAGTACAGGGATATCCTGGACGAAAACCTTCTCCAGAGTGCTCAGGACCTCAGACTGGGCCGAAGGTTTACCTTCCAACAAGACAATGACCCTAAGCACACAGCTAAAATAACGAAGGAGTGGCTTCACAACAACTCTGTGACTGTTCTTGAATGGCCCAGCAGAGCCCTGACTTAAACCCAATTGAGCATCTATGGAGAGACCTAAAAATGGCTGTCCACCAACGTTTACCATCCAACCTGACAGAACTGGAGAGGATCTGCAAGGAGGAATGGCAGAGGATCCCCAAATCCAGGTGTGAAAAACTTGTTGCATCTTTCCCAAAAAGAATCATGGCTGTATTAGATCAAAAGGGTGCTTCTACTAATACTGAGCAAAGGGTCTGAATACTAATGATACCATGTGATATTTCAGTTTTTCTTTTTTAATAAATCTGGCAAAAATGTCAAGCAATTCTGTGTTTTTCTGTCAATAGGGTGTGCTGGGGTGTACATTAATGAGGAAAAAAAAAAAAAAAACTTAAATGATTTTAGCAAATGGCTGAAATATAACAAAGAGTGAAAAATTTAAGGGGGTCTGAATACTTTCCGTACCCACTGTATATACTTTTATATACTTTACACTTTACATTTGAGCCCCTGTCCTGAGAAACTCTCTGCAAATCCCTGTATACATTGGATTGATTTTAATACCTTTATAACTAATGATCTTGAAGTATGCGCAAACACTAAGAAACACTCCGGTTACTAACATAACCTCAGTTTCCTGAGATAACGGGAAGGAGTATCCCTTTGACATGCATTGGGGAAACTCCTGTTTACTCCAAATACTGAAGCCTCATTTGTTAACGTTTGTGTAGCTTTGCATTTCAGCCCGCCAAAACAGGTGGAACCAACTGCCTATAAGTTGAATGCCTTTCATCAGAATCTTGTGACTGATAAGTGACAGCGTGCAGCTTAAAGGGATAGTTCACCCAAAAATTAAAATTTGTTAGTGTTTTACTCACCCTCGAGGCATCCTAAATAAAATGTCCCTCACACGGCTCCGGGGGGTGAATTAAAGGCCTCCTGTAGCGAATCCATGCATTTTTGTGAGATAAATATCCATATTTCAAACGTAATAAACACTTTTCTCTCATATGTATGTCACAGGTATTCTGTCATACTCGGACCTTACTCTTGCAACGTTTCCTAGCCGTTCTGGCGGCATGGACGTAAGAGTCGGCGTTGCGTGATAGAGAACAAAACAAAACGCCGGTCACAAATTCGAAGCACAAAATGAGGATTTGTAAAGAAAAATGTCGGAGGATTTGGATATAAGCAAAGAGGAGACTGGATTCGCTACAGGAGGCCTTCATTCACCCCCGGAGCCGTTTGAGGCACGTTTTATTATGGATGCGTGCACTTTATTTCACGTCTTCTGGACTGTTGACAACAAGCACCCGCTTACCCCCATTGTAAGGCTTGGAGGGGCCAGGACAATTTTAAATATAACTCCGATTGGATTCGTCTGAAAGAAGAAAGTCATATACACCTAGGATGCCTCGAGGGTGAGTAAAACAGGCTAATTTAATTTTTTGGGTGAACTAACCCTTTAAATAGCAGGCTTTCCCTTTTGAAACGGTCTCTCACATTGCATGAACACGCTTTGGGCAACAAGTCCAATAGTGCTGTTATATACGAAGTTCTGGCATGAAACTCTAGATGGAGCAAGTCCGATAGGTCTAACTCAATCTGACATAATGACATCATCACATGGCACAGCTGATTGGTTCTCTCCTGTATCGTAGCCAATGAGCTTGCTGCACAACATTCAAATATATGGGTGGTTCTATAATTGGAGATACATTTGGCATTGCAGAAAGTTAAGAAAAAAAGCTTTTCACTAACAGATTTTTTTTTCAGTATCTAATTGAAAACATGTTTAATTTTAATAATTCAGTGCTTGCCAAACACAAGTTACTTCCTTTTTTTACTTTTAATGAAAAAACAGATGTCTTAATGGTATTGTTTGTCAACTCAAATTAGGTAATGTGTAAAAATAACAATAAATCATAAGAGGAAAAATCCTTCTTGTTTCATTAGACAAACAGTCCTTACATTCCATCACTTGAAACTGAGATAATATTTCACCTATGCATACCTTTAAAATGAAAGCAAATTAAAATTAGCTTGGAGCAAATATTTTTCATCTGAAAATGTATTATATACAATATCCAGTTAAAAAAAGAAATGTTGTTGAAATATTATTAAATATTTAAAAATAAATCAATAATGTTTATTAGGATTTTAAACAACAAATTTATTGTCTTTTGTGAAAATAGTTCATAAACAGAGCTGACCCGTTAAGTAACAGAATTGTAAAATAACAGAATTGACAGAATTGTCCGATGGACTGTCAATTCTGTTACCGCATTGTCAGCATTGTTACTCTACCTTGGTAACAGAGTTTGACAGTAAATTGACAATTTTCTTTATTGTTTGCCAAAAACTCCACTTGCTAGCATAAATGGTAAGAGCACATGGCACTAATGAAATCATGATTAAAAGACTTTTAAATAACACAAAGTGTGATCAATGAAAAAAATCTGTTTTCCTTTTGATATTGTGGTAACAGATTTGACACTTTATAAAATAACTCTTGGTGTAAGAAATTTTAGATTAAAATATTTTCTTAGAGATAGCACATCGACTTTTCAGTGCTTCAGATCTTAACAGTGAGGGAAAGTGACATCATTTCCTGTATCTTACATACTGTGGGAGATAATTCCACTAATTTAAAGGCAAAGTATGGTACGGTAACAGAGTTGACGCAAGATTTTCGGGGACACATTTTTATAAGAAAAAAGTTATTTAAAAAAAAAATTATAATGTTGTAGAATTAGGTAAATGATGTAAATGAGGTAAATTTCCCTCACTTCCTATTACTTGTTTCGCTTCTGTTTCAGTTTCTATAACCATTTCTTACTATGTGTAAGCAAGTTGTTGTTTTTAGCATGTGTGTTTGGCAGTGTTATTTTTAGGATTACTGATAAAATACTGTCGTTTGATTTGTATTATTTGTATTAGTCATTTATTTTGAGTTAAATTATGTCTGAATTTATTGTCTGTATAGCTATTTTATTAAGTTTTTAGTTTTATTTAATTTGAGTTATTTTAATACTTCAACAAACTAAATGGAAATGAAATAATATATATAATGTATATTGAATTTGTAAATGTGTATTTGTATATATATATATGTATGTGTGTGGTTGTACATATGTAGTTGTTTTTTTGGTGTTTGGCCTAGTGTTATGTTAGAATCATTATTATAACATAATACCTTTTGTTCTTTAATATTTTTAACAGTTTTTAGCTTCTTGTTTTTCATTTAAATGTTATGTTTAGAACTTTTGTTGTATGCATTTGTCACTTTTATTTAATCTCTCTATTTTTAAAATGTGTATAGGTAGTATTTATAAGTTTTAGCTTTTAGTTTTGGATCCGTTTTTAGTTGTTTTAATACTACAATAGATTGCTTCTGGCGTCAGCATTGTAAGTCGCTTTGGATAAAGTTCTGATAAATGCTAAATAAATATAGACTCTTTAGTGCTTTTATAACTAATGAATGAAATATTACAAAAAGAAAAAGTACAATAAAATATTTTGATACACAATGATACATGATGGAAAAAAAACTAATTCGGACAAGAAATCATGATTTTCAGCTATTTAAGACACTTTTTGCAAAAAATATTATATTGTTATGGACTGTAACATCTTGTAATTCATAACAATGACTAACACTGTATTAAAATAATAAAAAATATAACCATTTGAAAAAAGCAGAAAAAGACTTCTGACACCAAATGTACATGCAAATATAGAATCACTCATATGACTAGTGCTTGCCGTAGCAGTTGCAGCTTGCTTCAGAAACCCTCCACCTTCCCCAACTCCACCTGTATAGATCTGCTACGAGGTGATTCATGTATGCTATATGGGGGTTATTCATGTTATATGTGCAGCAGCAGTATTTCTTACATGCTCACAGCAGCATGTTGTGGATGTATTGGCAGTAGCAAGTCTCGGCTTGCGCTGCAGCAGCATCGTAGCAGATCTATTCTGCCAAGACCAAATACATTAACATTTTCATGTATATTACAAGGTGCGGCACTGTGCCATCACTGTATCCCAAAAATACAAAAATATGTTTCTGATTACCATTTCAACCATTTAAAAAAAAAAAAAAAACCAAGCTCTAAACAGACTGACCAGCTAATCAAGGTCTTCAGAATCACTGGAAATCTCCAGGCATGTGTTGGAACTAAACTCTGCAGGAAAGTGGTTTTCCAAGAACAGGATTCCCAGATCTTTTTTCCAATCTTCAAATTTTGTACATAGTAAGTACCAGCAAAAAAAGCTATCAAAAGAATTGGATATGTTGAAGAGTTGCGAAGCTATTAGCAAATTAAACTTTCTGGTGTTGTTCATTTTTTACGACTTGACATATAACACCCGTTATGCAAAAAGTAACATCCAAATTTACTGAAACTTGAGATAGATCTCAGAACACATCAAAAGTCCCCCCCAAAAAAACTGTACCTACAGGGGGCGCTACAAGTGAAATTAATAATGCCGAGTTATTTTAAACTGTAATTTTTCTTAATATTACCGTTTTTACAATCTAACAAATGCAGCCCTGGTGAACATAAGAGACTTCATCAAAAACATTAAAACATCTTAAAGATTCCAAACTTCAAAACGATAGCATTTGACTTCAGTGGTTTTGTCTGTACATTTGTACTTGTGACAAACGGGTGCAAAAATGACTAAATGCATGGAAAGAATGAGTTCAGCATTTATCGGTTTATTTTATATGTATTTAATTATATTATATATTCATATATAGAAATCTAGCTATCTTACAATGCTTTCACAGAAGAAAAGTGACAGACTGGATTATGGCAACACAACAATGACACTGAGTGAGCCACAGGCTGAACAATGAGAGCAGAACACCAACACCAAACAAAGATACGTCTTTTCTTCACTATTCATCTACAGCAGCTTTGATATCAAAACTGACCCGAGAAGAGTTCAGATGCCCAGAGCTGGCAGGGTGATGAGAGGCATTGCCGGTGTTACCATTTCCTGTTTCCTGTTTCCTCTTCCTGTCTGGTCCAGCGGTGCTTGAGTATGCACACTATTTGCTTACTGCAGCTGATCACACAGACAATAATTCTACAAGAACTTTCACTGAACAGACTTACCCAAAAGCAAAAAAAAAATTCAAACATTCAGCCTGAAATGATCCCCCATACAGATGCATGAAATCAGTTAGGGTGTGGCCTATATAACAGCTATATATGCAGACATTATGACGTCACCGTGGATGGCTTTGAGTCCCATCAGCACCGGGGAGAAGCATGCACAATTCTTACAATGATAAAACGCGTTATGTCCTACTCCTCTTTTGTCATTTAGCATCATCAAACACTGTGTCATTACTAAAAGCCCTATGATTCAGGACATATACACAGATGCACAGATCTAAAATCAGAAACATACTCTATGCAAGAATGCAAATGCTTGGCCAAGTCTGATTGAATCTTGGCGGTAACTAGCACTCAAGCGGGCAACAGTCGACTTCAAATGTCTGTGCTAATAATGTTTCAGGCCTAAGAGTGGCTTCCTCTGCATTTAACTACAGATTTTAAGACAGAAAACTAACTATAAAAATACATCTAGTCATTAAACATTCCTGTGTCTTTCTGCCAAAAAAGCTCAGATTAGCAGCTCGTTCCACATTCTTCCATTTCTTAGTTGGCGCTTTTTGCTTTTTCTTCTCTCCGAATTAGAAAGGATGCCAAACTGTGCTCTGTGTACTTCTTTTCTCGTTTGTTTGTGGGTACATCCCTTCATAATCTCCCCTTAGCAACACACAGCATTCATACGGGCCACAAGATACACCTCACTTCCTCTTCTCTGAAAGTATTAAAAGACCAACAAGGAACAATCACAAAACCAGTGAACGCGTCACTTATTGCACAGGCAGATTCATAAATCTAGAAACTAATTCAAGGTGCCTCTGCGCGCACACAAACCGCGTAATCGTACAAACTCTCGTAAGCATCTACAACGAAACCCCTCCAGTTTGTTTCAGCGAGTCGTGTGCGTTAGCATGAGCAGAGGCGCTTTACAGTACAATGACTTGTTAAGTTTCTTCTACTTCTTAAGAACAAAGTATTCTTAAGTAACCCCCCCACCTCCATGTTTAACCAGCAGTGATTTGAAAGTCATGGGGAGAAGTGTCAGAAAAGGGGCACTGAGTAACAGCAGTTCCCCACTGGCTAAACGGGCCGCAGGAAGGAGGCTCTGGAGATGGATGGGGCGGGGGGTGTGGTCCACAGTTATGGGGTTGGTGGGTGCTCAGGGGTGGACCTTGAAGGCCAAAAGCTGCTCAGAGTGCATGTTGTTGAGCGAGCGCAGGTCCGGCAGCTTGAGGAGCAGTTTAGTGAAGATGGTGATCTCGTTGGGGTGGTTCTTGGTGATCAAGCTGCGCAGCGCTCGAATCAGAGTTTCCTGAAGGGCCTCGACCGAGTTGATGTTCTCGAGCCCAGAGCGATCTATGGGGAACACAATTCATTTAACACAATAAGTCAAATCATCCTCTCAGATTAGGGCTGGGCGAGATGGCAAAAAATTGACCGTTGGCCGATTTTTTCTGTTACCACTGGCATAGTTCAAGTGTCTAATTCTAACATTTGGTAAATTTCTATTCAAAATTAAAATCCTGGCAAAACATTAAATTCAAATTAATTAAGAAAAATCTGAAAAATGGCCCAGCCTTATCTCAGATACAAAACTACGGTCTCATCATGGTATGGCAGTTAATACCTGCAGACACCAGCACTACGGCCGTGAAGAGGCTCATCTCCTCCTTACTGAGGTTGAGCGCTTGCAGCTTTTCGGTGAAGTCAAACATTGAGTTGAGGAGATCTCCAGCACCCATCGAGCGCAACGCCTCCACGCTGTACTTCCTGCCGCTCAGAAATGTGACTGTGCGCTCCTTCACATTGAACAGAGATGTAAAGCGCACCACCAGCACCTACAGGCCAAACAAGAAACCAAACGAACTGAATTCTATTCGGTCAATTCACAGGACTCTGAATGATTTTAGTCAGTTTCATTCAGTGTAGGGCCAGAAATTAACTTTTCCATTAAGGGGCAATATTTGCCCGCTGGAATTGATTTTAAGGGGCATTATTTTTACATTCATGAGGGCAGTTTTTAAATTCACCCTATTATTATTATAATCGACATGTTGTCTATAATGTCAAATACTTAAATTTACCCAATTACTTTAATCAATATTTTAAACGTTTGTCAATAACGATAGGCTACAAATTGAAAAAATCTAAATTATACACGTAAAAAGCAGGAGCTCATAGGGCTGCGATATGACAAAAATCACTATTGTAGATTATTGCTCTTTATATTGTAATAATGATTGTTAATATCGATACAGAAAACAATATAAAACAGTTTTTGTTTCGTATCTGTGTTTTGGGCACGCCACATTCTGGCTTCACAGACACACATGTCGGCCCGTGACATTAGTCTAGTCTAGCACAAGTTATGCAAAAACTCCCGTTATAGTCACTGAATCTACGAAATTAATCTTTGGATATTTATGTATCTGCACTGTGTTGTTTATGATAAGGGAATTCGCGAGCATGCGCACAACACAGCTCCGGCGTTGCCGTCTAACAGCCTCTGATTGGCCAAAGCATGCCTAAGTCCAACAGAAACGCGTGTGGTTGGTTAAAAGGCTCAACGCTGCACAAAACCGCACGTAAAAGCAATCTGATGCAGTGTGAGTGGATCTAAATAGAATTCTGCGAATTTACACTTTTTATTCATGTTCACATTTCATTTTAATTGCAACAGCCGTAATACTTAATAGTGCAGGGGCATTTTTTGCCCCTTCGTCTTGAATTTATGGGGCATTTTTGTTCATGCTGGTGGCATTTTTGCCACAAGCCCTCTTTAAAGTCCGACCCTGGTGTGGAGACTGTGTTGTATTTTGTTCATACCTCAAAGGTGCCGGCCTTCAGCAGGCTGACCTGGTTGTGCTGGGACAGCTCTTTGAATCCTGGGATGCGCTTTGCAAATTCCACCACCTCTCTGACGGCTGGTGTGAAGCTCATGGAGAACTCCTCCCAAATACTGTGACCCGACTTCTGAGGATCCACATAGGGCGATGTGTTCATGGGGCAAACCTGTGAATGAGAATCATGAGTACTTGTATAGACTCCCACTGACATTTCGGTATGGGTTCTCTGTGTAACTCACCAGGTGCATCCTGTTAACCCTTGCAAATGTTGGGACACTACAGCTGCCGTTGAAACGTGTTTCATTGTCATTATGAGCTCTCAGAGAGAGGTTCTGCAGAGACGGACCAGCGGAGCTGCTGTTGGGCAGTCTGACAGGACAGACCGAGTCTTCAGGCCCCTGTGGAGCACAGCCTGATGGGGGCGTTTGTTCGCTCTCTGAGGATGCATTGCTCTGCTGCTTCCAGACCTCCTGAGTCTTCTCTGAGCAATGGCTGTAGTTGTTAGGGGCCGCTGAAGGCACGCTGGCCTGCTCCTGATTGTACATGAAGGTCTCCTGATGCGCTCTAGTCACTGTGCTGATGACCTCCTCCTCCCCGCTGTCAGTGGCGCTGGAGGAGTCTGAGCTGGTGCTTGTATCCATGGCGCTCAGCAGCTCGGGGTCGGGGCTGGATTCGGATCGGTGGCTCCTGGGGGAGGTGGAGGGGGAGCGGGAGGAAGGGCCGGAGCCGCTGTGCTCTGAAGCTGCATCGCTGGCTGATGGCTGGGTGCTCAGCGGCTGGCTGCCGTGGCTGTTGTTATCATGGTTGTTGCATTGCATCGCACTCGAGCAGCATGCCTGCTTCTCTCGTTTGGATCCTGCCTAACGCACGCTGAGGAGCACAGACACGGTTCCGCTCAACAGGCTCCAACGACTGACACTTCTGCTGAGCTCTGTCTGTCGTCTGTCCCTATCGATGTCTGTCTGTCTGTCTCTCTTCTGTCTGTCTGTCTATCTATCTGTCTGTCTATCTATCTTCTGTCTGTCTATCTATATTCTGTCTGTCTATCTATATTCTGTCTTCTGTCTATCTATCTTCTGTCTGTCTCTCTTCTGTCTGTCTGTCTATCTATCTTCTGTCTGTCTGTCTGTCTGTCTTTCTTTCTGTCTATCTTTCTATCTATCTATCTTCTGTCTGTCTCTCTCTGTCTGTCTGCTATCTATCTGTCTGTCTACATTCATCTCTCTTCTGTCTGTCTGTTCGATATTTCTTTTTGTTGTCTGTCTGTCTGTCTGTCTATCTATCTTCTGTCTGTCTGTCTATCTATCTTCTGTCTGTATCATCTGTCTCTCTTCTGTCTGTCTGTCTATCTCTCTCTATCTATCTTCTGTCCTGTCTATCTACTATTCTCTCTATCTATATTCTGTCTGTCTTATTTCGGTACTGTCTATCTATATCTGGTCTGTCTATCTAATTCCTGTCTGTCTGTCTGTCTGGAGATTGTCTGTCTATCTATCATACCAAAACCATAACTTCTGGCTAGTCATTGCTCCTGTCATAATCGCCTGTCAAGCTTCTATCTATATTCTCTCCTGTCTGTCTGTCTATCTATATTCTCCTCTGTCTGTGCCTGTCTAGCTAATATTCGCTCTGTCTGTCTGGTCCTGTATATCGCCGTCTGTCTGTCTATCTATCGCCTTTCATTTTATCTATAATTCTGTCTGTCCTGTCCTGTCTATCCGATATTCGGTCGGTCGGTTTTGTCTGTCTATCTATATTCTCTCTGTCTGTCTGTCTGTATATCGCCTGTCTGTCTGTCTATCTATCGCCTGTCATTTTATCTATATTCTGTCTGTCTGTCTGTCTATCTGTCTATCTATATTCTGTCTGTCTATCTATATTCTGTCTGTCTGTCTGTCTGTCTATCTATATTCTGTCTGTCTGGCTGTCGTCTATCTTTCTATCTATCTATCTATCATCTTATACATGTATCTGGCTCAAATGTTCATGCAAGATAACAGGCTTTATTTATTATTTTTTGGATCTGGGACACAATGCCAGCTGGAGCTCACCGTCTCTGGACATGCCCACGAGCAGACACTTCTTAAAGCGGCACTGCTGGCATCGGTTCCTGTTGATGCGCGTGATGGAACAGCTTTCGTTCTTAAGGCACTTCTTATACTGAATGTTCTGCTGAATGCTCCTCCTGAAGAAACCCTGCAGGTGCAAAAGTGAAAGAGACAGAGCGGTGTCAGGGTCACAGAGCCCACACCGAGAGTAACAGGTGTCGAGCCTCGGGTCGGTATGGAGAGCAGGTGTCAAGGACTCAAGACACCCTTCTGTCATGGAGCTTTGCTCTGATAGTTAAACAGGCTGCTGGCTAGGAGGCTTTTTAGTTATAAATAAAGCAAAGTGACATGTCCCTTCAGGACGATGTACAGGTAGATGTGACCCAGATGTGGCATGACAGCCACTGGCCCCATCTAATTCAACAACAGTGACAGTTTAACACAGAAACAGACACTATAAAAGTGCAATACGACCTTCACTGGGAAGTAAAGAAACCCTGAGCATACATGAGAGTGAAAAATACAAACTTTCAGACCACTTTCTGAGCTTTTGACTTACTTCTCTGTACGTCAGAAATAACAAAATGAAACCTCTAATTCTTATAATGAAATACTGAAATGTGGCTGCCGGCTCACACTGACACTTGACGTTTTCTCACCTTGCATCCCTCACAGGCGTGAACGCCATAGTGAAATCCTGACGCAACATCTCCACACACTTTACATAGCAGCACCAGCCCGTTAATCTCTGCAGGAGCGGAAATACAGAGGGTCAGATGAACAAGCTCTGCGCTCAGTTCGGCTTTCTCCTCAGCTGCCTTCTGTTTCCTCAAACAGCTAGAAAACCATTACTACATGATCAAGCACACATGGACAAATATCTTGCAGTGTTAACAAAAACTTCGGCTCATTACTATCAACATCATCACATTATTTTTATTATTCTGACCAATCTACAATCTGTTCCATTTTGAACTCCCTGACATATCAAACTGCATTATTTCTATTAAAAAAACAATAGGGGATGTGAATACATGTACATCAGGCTAAACATGAGAAAGCATATTTTATATACTACTTTTTTTTCTTAAATAATTCTCTTCTGCTCAATGAGCCTGCATTTATTTATTTGATGAAGTACAGCAAAAGCAGTAACATTTAGAAATATTTTTACTATTCAAAATAACTGTTTTCTATTTGAATATATTTTAAAATGTAATTTACTCCTGTGATGCTGAATTTTTAGCATCATTACTCGGGGCTCCAGACTAACTATTTTTACTAGGAGCACTGCAGCCCGACTGAAAATTTTCAAGAGCACAAGCAGAAAATTTAGGGGCACACCTTAAATCAGCCTGCAATGCAATCATTCACATACTTTCCCCATTTGAACTGTATTACTGACAAATGCTTTGATAATAAATAGACTTAACTCATAGAAATTACAACGTGCAGTATTCTTTTAATTTCAGAGGGATATGGAAAAAAAAATACTATTGTTTTGTATTAATAAGTGCAGTTACTAATAATATTACATGTTAATTTCTTGTTTATTTCATGTTTATACACATTTGACAGTAAAGCACTAAGCTTGAGTTGGGAAGCTTACAATATTTATTTTATTAACAACATTAACATGTGCAAAATCTAATTTTTATGTAGAAAAGGTATATATTGTACTCTTATTAAATGTACCATTATTATTCTATAGTCTTGTACGGAACTGACCAACAACTTGACCAACAAGTGATTGTGTGATTTAGTCGCAAATTGAAGAAAAGTTTGTTTTCAAAGCATTTTGTGATTTTTCTTACAGCAAAACCTGTCAAAATCTGACTTGTTGTTGATTTGATATTTTATAATAGCCTAGTGATTTTATAATCGTTATTTTATCATTTCAAAATATAAAGGAAAAAGTATAAATTAATGACTAAGCCAATAAGTGCTCCTCTGCTGCCATCTACAGGTTATAATGGTGATTTGATGTTTTTTTTTTATTTTACACAAGCGTTTGTTCACCACAGTATATTTTGTTCATCCCATTGAAAATAACATTCAAATTGGATCATTTTGGAGCTTTAAAGTGTTGGCAACAGTTGTGTGAAATGCTTGTAAGTCATTGAAAATTGCTTGAATTTCTCTCAAAAGGCTGTACAAACCCTGAAATGTTGAAAATATTGATAATAACAATAAATGTTTCCTGAGCAGCAAATCAGCATATTAGAGTGATTTCTGAAGGATCATGTGACACTGAAGACTGGAGTAATGATGCTGAAAATTCAGCTTTGTAAAATGTAATTTATTGCTGTGATCAATATATTCACATAGAAAGCAGTTATTTTAAATAGTAAAAATATTTCAGAATATTACTGCTTTTCCTGTATTTTGGATCAAATAAATGCAAGCTTGGTGAGCAGAATAGAATTCTTTAAAAAAACATTAGAAATATTACTGTTAAAAACTGGTAGTGTATATACTAATACAAATTATACGACATACTAATTATATACTAATTTACATTATGACAACATATATGTGAAAACGAGTAATATATATTCAAATAGTTCCATAAGATGTGTCGTATGTGTAGGTGATCAGTCACAGAATGAAACACTCCACAGATGTCTTTATTTTGACTCAGATCAGTCTCTCACTTGTAATGCCACTTTTGGCTGCGGAGGGCGACCGTGTCTTCCGTGGGCGGGACTGAGGGGCCACAGCGAGGGTCTCGCCCTGCTGGCCCTGCCCTGCGTGGGGCGGAGAGCAGGACTGATAGCTGCTGTTGGAGGAGTCGCTGTGGCACGACTCGGGACTGGAGGCCGAGCTCGCGGAGCTAATGTAAGCTATCACTCCACCTGCTGGATGACACACAGAAGAGCAACTCATTATTTTCCAAATCAGGTGGATCCTAATGTGCAGATATAAATTCTAAAGCATATGAGAATGAGACATGGCCTAGAGGTTGATTCCAGCTTTTTCATGCATCTGCTGACAATTGTGTTTATCATTGATAATAGAAAACAAATATATAAACAGTAAATGCAGTCCATATAGGTGGATATTTACTGATGAAATTACAAAGGTTTTCTTTGCCCCCGTGTCTTATTTCAAGCAGCAGCCGGTCTTATTGTCAGAAAGTGGACCAGGCTGTATGTGCTCTGTCTGTACGGGTTGACCTGATTTCTGCTGCCCTACTCCCAATGGTTAGGTAACACCGTTACATAATACCTCTTTCAGGGTGTTGCCCTTACCAGCAAACAATACGACTCTAATGTAATACTGAGAACTAACAAACAGCTTTTTTTCGAACAATATGCCATATCTATCTATAACTATATGTTGTTGTGTTGTGTGTGGTCATAATATATGTTTGTGTGTGGTGTGTGTGTGTGTGTATAATGTGTGTGTGTATATTGTGTGTGTGTGTGTATATAGTTGTGTGTGTTGTGTGTGTATTGTGTGTGTGTGTGTATAATGTGTGTGTGTGTAGTGTGTGTGTGTGTGTGTGTGTTATGGGTGTGTGTGTGTCTAATTATTGTTGTGTTAGATATATGTGTGTGTGTGTGTGTGTGTGTGTGTGTATAGGTGTGTGTGTATATATGTGTGTGTGTGTGTGAGAGAGAGTGTGTACTGGTTTATATATTCTGGTGGGGATTTAAACCTGAATACACACAGACTCATGTGGACTCGTGTCACGGTGGGGACCTAATTTGAGGTCCCCACGGGTAAACAAGCTGATAAATCACATAGAATTAAGTTTTTTGAAAATCTGAAAATGCAGAAAGTTTTGTGTGAGGGGTAGGTTTAGGGGTGGGGTTGGTGTAGGGCAATAGATTATATGGTCTGTACAGTATAAAAACCATTAAACGCGCTATGAGAGTCCCCACAAGATTATCTTTTTTGGAAAAAAACCTCGTGTGTGGGTGTGTGAATGTGTGGTGTTGTGTGTCTATATATATATCTATAATCTAAAATTCCAACATAAAATCATTCCAAAACTATTTTTTGTCCTCTAATAATAAAACAAACATAGTCTGAACTTCGTAAGAAAATATTTAAAAGAACACAATAATAAAAAGAAAATCCAAGTGAAAGTAAATCCTTTTTCAATTCAGTCCAAATATTTGAGTTTTAAATGTTTAAATATGCATTACTCTTTACAAATAAAAGGAAACGAACGGAGGAACGTCGCGCCGCTGAGCTGATGATTGGCTCGCCTTAGCCCCGCCCCCGCGTGTCGTGCTGGGAGCGCAAAAGCCCAGAGTGGGTCAGACTCGGCCGCATCACGTGTTTCAGCAGCTGCAGACGCGTCCACACCGCCATGCAAATTACACAGCACGCACGTCACGCCTTCCCTCGACCAATCAGAGCGGACGCACAGGACGCGTAAACACAGACGCACATGGCTCGGCTGAGCGGTGCACGTGAGTCTGGAGCCTAGCCCGCGGTCAACAACACACGCCTGGCGCGGCTAGCCCGCTGCACACACCGCAAGAACAGCCCAAGCCACACCTCGACGCGCAGTAAACATTCACAGCATCACGTGCAAACAACGTTTCGGTTCATTTATTAAAATAAGACTTCACCGCTTATACAGTCATACTGAAAGATAAGTGCACAGCAGCCGGATCTTACCAGGCTTTGTGAGGTCCATGTCCTCCGACAGCTCAGCGCCGCGGCCAGCGGTGTTTGTGCCGCGCAGCGGCTCTCGAGTCGCTGTGGCTCCGAGTATAACACTCGCTACCCGAGGAGCATTTCTAACTAAACCTAGCGGATAATCTCAAACAACCAGCGCCGAGGAAAAAGAAGAAGCACAACTCAGAACCTCAGGTGTCTTATTAAAATAGTAGTAAATACAGTAGAATAAGACCGCAGCGGCTACAGAGGCTCGACCGGAGGGGCCCCGCGTCTAGTAAAGCTCTGCGAGAGCTGTGTGGGCGGATCTGCAGATCACGTGACCGGCTCCGGCTCCGCCCCCAGCGGCATTATAATGACTGGAACCCACTGACACACTTCCTCTGCTGCTGCGGGGCCTCAGCCGGTGACCCCACACACGGTTCCGTCTCCGTAGCCTTTAAAGGGGTCATATGACTTTTTTAAAAATAACTTTATTTTGTGTATTTGTGTTTATGAAATGTGTTCATGTGGTTTAAGGAAAAAAAAAAAACATTATTTTCCACATACTGTACATTACGGGGAAAGTCGTGGCCTAACAATACGCTAACAATAACTAACTTTGTTGAAGGATGGTTCTCAACTATGTTATAAAATATATAAAATGATTTGATATACTATTTTGCTTTATGCAATATGTGTGTAAAAATTCCATAAACTGGTTTTCCCATTAAGCACAATGTTATCTATACACTATCTAATTTGCATATTAAAGTGCTGTTGGGACAGCATGTTGAAAAAATAAGTGTAATAATGGGAGTATTAATTGGCCAGATTTCATAATAATACCTAATATTTCATAAGAATATTGATATAATTTGTTTTCCTATTCAATTACTTTGTCTCCCAAAATGTATAATAAACATGCTTTTAGTCCTCGTGTCCTCTACAGTGGACATGTATGAAATTATGCCTTGTTTCATAACAGGAAGTCATATTTTGATTTGAAACCCCATAACATTTTCCTGAGATGTTGATTTATGACAAACAATTAGAAAATTAGTCAGATTTAAATTGTAATTACAAAATATTATCATATTTCCATAAGGATGTACAGTTTTATCACTAAATTAATGTCAGACATTTTTAAAGGCCAAGGAGAGGGAGTGGTCACAGTGAAACATTTCAAACATTTAGTATCTCTGAAAAGCCTTGAATGTGCTCTGTACAGAACATCCAGGCTTACAACTGTGACACGTGAGGTCTCTGAGAAATTCACTCAAATATAATGTCCACTACAGAGGCAAAAACTCCATAGCTGGGTCTCAAGAGATTATACATCATCTGAAAGCTGCATAAATAATATCCTTTCCATTGATGTATGGTTTGTTAGTGTAGGACAATATGGCTGAGATACAACTATTTGAAAAACTGGAATCTGAGGGTGCAAAAAAAAATCAAAATACTGAGAAAATTGCCTTTAAAATTGTCCAAATTAAGTTTTTAGAAATGCATATTACTAATCAAAAATTCAAGTTTTGATATATTTACAGTAGGAAATTTACTAAATATCTTCATGGAACATGATCTTTACTTCATATCCTAATGATTTTTGGCATAAAAGAAAAATGGATAATTTTGACCCATACAATGTTTCTTTTTTGTTTTTTTTTTTGGCTAGTGCTAACAAAGAATACCCGCCAGCGACTTAACACTGCTTTTGTGCTCCAGTGTCACATATAGTGAAGTACATATGCAGTCTAAACATCTCAACATCTCAAAGCCCAAAGAGAACAAGGGGAAACTACATAGTTTATCAAATAACACATGCTGTTCATTCCAGCTGTGAGTAAATACCTGCCTTTTCCTGCTCATCTACAAGCTCGCAATAAAGACACCCCATGTGAGCATACAAAGGTACTTTATTTGAGTGAATGTACAGTTGCAGCATGCTGTGTTTAGCGGTAACGGTGCAGCTGCAGGGTGTTGCGTCTCTTCCAGGCCGCGTGCCGAGAGCCGCCGATGGTGAGGTGGAACTTGTGGCCCTTGCCCAAACCACGGCTCTTCTTGCCGGCAGACGTGAGCCCGCGCATTTCCCTGTGCTTGTGCACAGCCTTGGTGATCCATTGAGTGTCGGGGTTGCGTCTGATGGCTTTGTGGAAGGTGTCGATGAGGATCACTTCGAAGAACTTGTATGTGGAGTCTTCACCCACCCAGTAAGAGCTGAGCACCCGCAGACCTCCACAGTGACGGCCCGCACGCTCCTGAAAACACACGAGGAGCACGGATTAGAACCACACCAGAACACCTGAACATGAAATGCATGAGGACACGTGAACAAGTGCACATGTCATTTTATGCAACTGGTTCCATTTATGCACATGCATGAGATAATTAATTAGGCAGAGGTGAGAAACTTCACCTAGACATGAAATAGAGCATACTGAAGCCATGGGGAATGGTTAAAATAAAACCATGTAAGACATGGGGTGACATCTGAATGCAGCAGAACAGAGTCTTGAGGACATGCACGTTTAGGATGGAGAGGCAACATGGGAGAAAGTCAGTGCAGGGGGACCATTTAATTTTAGGGCTGTCAGTTTAATGCATTAACTTAATTAGTTCTAAAAAAATAACGTGATTCAAATATTTTAAAGCAGATAACGCACTGGCCCCGCCCCCAGACCTGTGCGTCATCTTGCATTTCATACAGTGGACTGCTGACGAATATGATGTAGGGCAACATCTACATACATGCAGTTATGCCCTAAAAATTCAAGATATTGGTGCAAAAAAACGCCTCCGGTATGAGTTTTTGTCTCATTTATAATCACATGAAAAGCGATATCACACGAGTGCAAATGTGATTTTATACAACAGTTCAGTAAATAAGTTAATATTGTGCTATATTTTAAACACAATTTTGTGTTTTTGTTCAATTTTGCCAACGAAAATATTATCTAAAAGCCACAGCAGAACTGTTGTGCGCCTCTGCAACACACAGCGGTGTTTAGAGTTTCTGAGGGAAATCCGAGTTTTGAACGATCAGTGATCAATGATTCAGTGCCCCGTTTCATAGAGGGAGAGTAGTTTACTGAAGTCCTAATGAATCAGCCATTTGAACGATCATGTGAATCAATGATTCAGTATCCCCGTTCACTAGAAAGCGTGTTTCCGAGGACCTGAATGAATCCGCGTTTTGAACGAATCATGTGAATCAATGATTCAGTAGCCCGTTCACAGAGAGAGTTGTTTACTGAGGACCTGAATGAATCAGCCGTTTGAACGAATCATGTGAATCAATGATTCGTAGCCCGTCACAGAGAGATCGATTTACGACTCCTGAATGAATCACCGTTTGAACGAATCTGGTGAATCATGAGTCAGTACCCGTTCACAGAGATAGTATTTTACTGAGGACCTGAATGAATCATATCCGCCTTTGAACAATCAGGTTGAAGCAATGACCGTAGCCCGTTCACAATAGAGAGTAGTTTCTGAGTGACCTGAATGAAATCAGTTCCTTTGAACGAATCATGTGAACATGATTCAGTACCCGTTTCCAGAGAGATCGTTTTACGTGAAGTCTGAATGAATCAGCCGTTTGAACCTAATCATGTATCAATGATTCAGTACCCTTTTCATAGAGAGAGTCGTTTTACTTATTCCTGATGAATCAAGCGTTTGAACGAAGCGACTCATGAAGACTTTACCCCGCCACCTGCTGGTTAGTTTGTTTCTGCTTTAGAGTATCATTACGTTTACTTTAAAAAAAAGTACAGTACAGGAACGATGGATAGTTCACCAAAAATTAATAATCCTGTATTTACTCTCCCTCAAAAGGTTGCTTCACCCAAACCTGAATGACTTTTGCACAACATTTATAAAAAATAATAATAAAAAAAAATAAAATAGGTATTTTGAATGCTGTTTATAATAACTAAGCCGTTTTGGTCACTAGTGACTTTCATTGCATGAACAAAAATACTGAGATGTTACTCAAATGATTTTTTTGTTCCATACTTTGTTAGGCCCATGTTTGTAGCCTAAACATAACACAATAATAGCTTTAAATGATCAGTTGGGGGTATTTTCACAGCCAAATGTAGTTTGCCATTAATTAGATTAATCGCAGCACCCTGTCATTAATTAGATTCAAATTGTTAAACTTAATTTGTAAAATATTTTCATAATGCATTAATCATTAAATCAATAAATAATTAATAATTGAGCAGTTATACTATAATAGATGCGTATGGTTCGAGTTAATTTTATTATAAATATGTGGCTATTAAAGTTCCCCCTTAGTGCTAGCCAATTGTCTTGTTGCAACCTGATGATTCTTGTAAAATAACTTCTGTTTTTGCTCGTCAAACTCCGAGTGGTTTCAGTTTACCATGTTGCAGGCTCATTTATTGATAATAAATCATATTGATGATAATAAATATTGGGCTTGTTTTTAAGGCTGCGGTTGCTTATTTATCTTGCGAGAGTTGGCGACACTGATAAACACGCTGATCTGTGTGTGTGTGTGTAGATACAGTGAAGACATTTTTCATTCATTTTTATTTTTTAAACGTAGTGTTAATTTGTGCAATGATAAACTACCAGCAATGTTAAGATGATTTTAATATATTAGTACAAGTACATTACAATATTGTCAAGTCACCTTTATTTATATAGCGCTTTTAACACTGATTGTGTCAGAGCAACTGTACAGCATTAAATAGGAAAATAGTGTCAATAATGCAGAAGGACAATAGTAAACACTCAATTTTCAGTTAAAGGCAGTTCATCATTGAATTCAGTGAAGTCATCATCCAGCTCAGTTCAGTCATATAAATTTATTAGAACAAGTACATTATTATTTATGGGCTTAAAAACAAGATGCAAACAATCAGAATATTGTACCTGGTGGGGGGTGCTCAATGTAAACATGAAACAACGCATCGTATCGTATTGTGGCCTCTGTATCGTGATACGCATCGTATCGTATTGTGGCCTCTGTATCGTGATACGTATCGTATTGTGGCCTCTGTATCGTGATACGTATCGTATTGTGGTCTCTGTATCGTGATACGTATCGTATTGTGGCCTCTGTATCATGATACACATCGTATCGTGACTTTGCTCGCTGTATCGGATACGCATCGTATCGTATTGTGGCCTCTGTATCGTGATACGCATCGTATTGTGGTCTCTGTATCGTGATACGTATCGTATTGTGGCCTCTGTATCGTGATACGTATCGTATTGTGGCCTCTGTATCGTGATACGCATCGTATCGTATTGTGGCCTCTGTATCGTATCGCATCGTATCGTATTGTGCCTCTGTATCGTGATACGCATCGTACGTATTGTGGCCTCTGTATCGTGATACGTATCGTATCTTGGCCTCTGTATCGTGATATGTATCGTATCTTGGCCTCTGTATCGTGATATGTATCGTATTGTGGCCTCTGTATCGTGATACGTATCGTATTGTGGTCTCTGTATCGTGATACGTATCGTATTGTGGCCTCTGTATCGTGATACGCATCGTATTGTGGCCTCTGTATCGTGATACGTATCGTATTGTGGCCTCTGTATCGTGATACGCATCGTATTGTGGCCTCTGTATCGTGATACGCATCGTATTTTGGCCTCTGTATCGTGATACGTATCGTATTGTGGCCTCTGTATCGTGATACGTATCGTATCGTTGCCTCTGTATCGTGATACGTATCGTATTGTGGCCTCTGTATCGTGATACGCATCGTATCGTATTGTGGCCTCTGTATCGTGATACGTATCGTATTGTGGTCTCTGTATCGTGATACGCATCGTATTGTGGTCTCTGTATCGTGATACGTATCGTATTGTGGTCTCTGTATCGTGATACGCATCGTATCGTATTGTGGCCTCTGTATCGTGATACGCATCGTATTTTGTTTGGCCTCTGTATCGTGATACGTATCGTATTGTGGCCTCTGTATCGTGATACGTATCGTATTGTGGCCTCTGTATCGTGATACGTATCGTATTGTGGCCTCTGTATCGTGATACGCATCGTATTGTGGCCTCTGTATCGTGATACGTATCGTATTGTGTGTCTCTGATCGTGTATACTACGTATTGTGGCCTCTGGTATCGTGATACCCTACGTATTTTGGCCTCTGGATCGTATACGTATCGATTTGTGGCCTCTGTATCGTGATCGTATCGTATTGTGCCTCTTAATCGTGATACGCAGCGTTTGTGGCCTCTGTATGTGATAACGCATCCGTATTGTGGCTCTGTATCGTGATACCATCGTATTGTGGCCTTCTGTATCGTGATACGCATCGTATTGGGGTCTCTTAATCGGGATACGTATCGTATTGTGGTCTCTGTCACGTGAGCCATCGTATCGTGGCCTCTGTATCGTGATACGCATCGTATCGTGGCCTCTGTATCGTGATACGCATCGTATCGTGGCCTCTGTATCGTGATACGTATCGTATTGTGGTCTCTGTATCGTGATACGCATCGTATCGTATTGTGGCCTCTGTATCGTATACCAATCGTATTGTGGCCTCTGTCATCGTGATACCTCGTATTGTGGCCTCTGTATCGTGATACGCATCGTATTGTGGCCTCTGTATCGTGATACGTATCGTATTGTGGCCTCTGTATCGTGATACGTATCGTATTGTGGCCTCTGTATCGTGATACGTATCTTATTGTGGCCTCTGTATCGTGACTTTGCTGGTGATACAGCCCTAGCAATAGAAATGAGCGTAGGAGAAAAAGACCAAAAAAATAACAAAAAACAAAAGAAAATGCTGATTAAGCGGATGAGACCGAAACGTTGTCATTGTTTTTGATACTTTTGCAAGTATTGGCAGTGTGCGGGACTTTCTTTAGTTTTATAGTATATTAAGTTCAAAATTAGTGCAGGAATATAGAGCACTTTAAATACATTGTGGAAGTGAACTTTTGTTTTTGTTTTTTTTGCCTGGGTTCGGTGACCAGTTACTAGACACATAATTTGTTCAACATCAAACTATATTGATTGGTACAAGACTTCCCATGTGTGCTGCTTGAAGAATAAAAACACAGTGACCAAAGACCAGCAGGCCTCGCCTCTATGTTTTCTGAGCTTTGACCAGTTTGTAAATTACAACGATGTTACCCAAAAGGTGGAACTAAACATTAGCTTGCCGAATCGGTCTTAAGAGCGCAGTGTTTACCAAGCATGCCTGTCTGCAGAAATCACAATCTCTCCAGGTCATAGGCACATCCACGTCCCTGATGCATTGAAGAGTTGACCCAGACCATGTCAACCTAAGCTGAAAACACCCACAGAGTGCAAACTAAAAACCCATCCATTCTCTCCACAGGGAAAGTGATTAACCGTTACAGACAGATCTACTGTGAGCTACCACGTTGATATTTGATGCTATGTGCTTTTGTTAAAGCCATCACTAACTTTTTTTTTTTTTAATACATAACCTCACTTTTTTTTCTTTTTGCCAGAAATGTTAAACGTTAACCACGATTCTGCAAAGAAATCTCCATCAATCAGAAAAGCGCAGTTAGCGCACAGAGCCAAAGGAGCTGTGCAGTGCCTGGCACTTTAATGTTACCTGTCAAACTTTTATATCCTGTCACGGAACCAGCGAAGAGGCATGGACGCGACACGGGCAACGCTCAAACAACGGATCATCACGCAGAAGCAAAATCGCAGCCTCAGGTTGTGTCGAAGGACAATATTTTTAGATCGGTTTTTAAATATCACCATAGTTTTAAATTCAAGTCATGTAAGGCTTCATGGGATTGTAGTGCTGTTAAGGTCTTGTACCTTTCTCTTTTTGTCAGATTTTTAATTATTCTTGCTTCAAATCAAGTTTGGGTCATAACCAATTAACAAAGACACTTTGTCCCATAGCTGTGACAATAACACCTGGGAAAAACAGTTCTGGAAGCCAGGCTGCTGAGAAGTGGATGGGCACTGCTGCACTATTACACTACATGTGGTGTTTATACCCAGAGCGGTTATCTGATAGCAGGGACCTCTAAAGTACCTGTACTTTACACTAATTGGATGCAGTAATCCCGTCTCAACGGACAAGTATGTTTGAACGTGGTTCAGAGCTTGTCTTGTCAAGACTTTTGGTAATTATACAGTAAAAAAACCTGTGACCATTGTGCATATATAAACCTGTGTATCATTGTGGGTTTTAGCAAATCTGTTTGAGTTAAAGCGTGGGTGTGTCTGGCTGCCGAGAAGCTGCTCACGTACCTCAGCTACTGACTGCAGGCTGCGTGCAAACTTGATCTGGTTGATGCCGTGGTGCACGGGTTTGCCGTAGGTGGCACCTTTAGGCACGGGGCGCTTGCGGCCTCCACGGCGCACACGTATGCGGTAGATGACGTAGCCTGTTTGCACAAAAACAGAGTTTAGAGACACAGACTCAAGAGAACATGAGCCATGAACTACAGAGCGTAGAGAGACGAGAGGGGAGAGAGAGAGAGAGAGAGAGAGAGAGAGAGAACTTGAGAACCGGTTCGACGAGTATCAACTAAACAATAGTTAATTCATATGGACCTTAATCTCCAAATAACACATCTGAGTGCTTTGTGTGACATAAGCCATGTTTCCATTCACCTATGTTTATGCGCATTTTGGATTTTTACTCAGAGCAGTAAAACAAACAAAAGAAGATGGAAGGGAAATGAAAAAATTGCACATATTCTAAAAAATGCACAAAAACAAAAGAATAGGAAAGCTTTATCGTTCGAAAATTGCACAAAACTACGACGCCAACAACCCACTTGCACATAAACAAACAAAAAAAAAAAAAACGAGATACAAAAAAAAAAAGTCAAGACAAATATAAGTTGGCTGAGAAACCAGAATGTTGTTAAAAAGGTTTTAAAGTTTGATCGTTTAAGCCGTGAAAAGTTTGAGGTAAGGTTCTAGTTTTAAAGCTTAAAGCTTGAATGTTTGAAGGCAATACAGTCCGACAGATAGATAGATATTAGATTCTAAAGGCAATAAAGTCTATTAGAAAAACAGACCGATAGATAGAAATTTCAGGTAGAGTGGAAGCTTAAATGAGTTTAAAGGGCTTCAGTGTGTTTACATTTGAATGTCTATCAGCTGGAGTTTGAATAGTCTGGGCTCATCTGAACATTCCATCAATGCAAGTCTATGGGATTTTTATGATTTTCAATCTTCATTTTTAGGAAAACCGTAAGTCCGATCAGTCTGAAAAGATAAAGCAACCCGAGTCAGATCAGTCTGAAGAGCTGGGCTGAGTTTGACATTTGTAGAGTTAAAGCTCTGGTAGGAGTAGCGGTCAGAAATGTCAGTCTCAGAAGAAGAATAAGAAGTTTAAACAGCATTTCAGTAAGCTGGCTTTCTTAAGCCAACTTAAAGTCATGTGACTTTGCACAACGGGACGGGATAGCGTGAAAACAGTCATTTATAGTGCCAGTTTATCAGGAAGTGATGATTGCGTTCGCGGATGGAGACGGTGCAGAGGTTTTATGCGATATTCCAGTTGTGCATAAGTTTAATTTGCATCTTTGGATGGAAACATAGCTAGTGCATTATACAAATAGTGAAGCAGCTCGTCACTCACCCTGCTTGGCCTTGTATCCCAGCCGGCGGGCTTTATCGGGTCTGGTGGGCCTCGGAGCCCGGTGGAGGCCCGACAGCTGGCGGTACTGCCAGCACCGCACGCGCAGCAGAAACCTCATCACGTCCGACTGCTTCTTCCTCCACAGCTCCTGCATGTACTTGTACGCTCCCATGATGCCTCACCTGCAGCAGCAAACACCAGGTCAACACCCACACCAAGAGCGTAGCGCCAGACAACTACAGGAATAGACCAGCCATGCACCACATGCATTCTGACCGCTGACACTTTCTCGAGTTGCATCTAAAACTATTATACACTGCATTTTACTCCTTTTAACCGCACATGTGCAGACTTCTCAGAAAGCGCTTTATTGCCAAGCATGTTTGCACATACAAGGAACTTGTTTTAGTGTCTCAAGCTTCCAGCAGAGACACAGACAATAAAATAGCATGTGAATAAACCACACACATGTATGAATAAACCACACTCAAAAAAAAGATACAATAGAATATGAATAGAACAGAAGATACAGTTGTAGGGATGTAGTGATAAATAGGTTATTGTAATTTATGGAACATGGAACTTCTACATTTTTATTAATACTACTAATCACAAAACTGATTTTAATGAATTAAGGCAGGCTAAACTTAAACCAGTTCTGCACTTCGTCTTAAACGACAGATACAGTCTCGCTTGAACTGGCTGTCCGTGTAGCTTGACGGCCGGCCACAGACCCGGCTCTGGCCAGCACGCGTGTATGAATGCGAGATTATTAGGAGTATATTATCTGATATCTCAGACACAACACGGCTGTGCTAGGTGCTAACACTGTACGCCCAGTAGCGGTGTGTTATGTAGCTAGGACACGGGGACTATACAGACACAGCAAAACAACTCAACGCTCGAGCCACGGACGATGATTTAAACAAGCTTAACACATGTAATTCCCGAACATGACTTTTGATAATTAATGAGGTGTAGTTCAAGTTTGACAGAAACCGTGCAGACTCCGGCGTGACATTAGCAACACTACGCTTCACAATTCCGCTTTTAAGTGCCCGAACAACACCGTTACGGCGGAAATACCGGAGGGAGAGTGAAGCTGATATACTCCGCACTAAACACCCCGCTCGTGTGCCTCGGATGACTTTACACGCGCTAAGATTCCTGATGGATTCTAGTCAGAAAACTGAGAAAGCCTCGCTTACTTGATGGAGTACCAACCGGAAAGAGAGAGAACACTTCCCCATAATGCTTTATGAGGCCGTTCCTACCGTCGAATTTCCGGTTCCGGTTGTTAAAGACTTCTGGGAAACGTAGTCTGTAACTACGAATGTGATTTTAACTTAAAGGGATAGTTCACCCAAAAATGACAAGTCTGTCATCATTTATTCACCCCTGTGTCGTTCCAAACCCGTCTGAGCTGCTTTCTTATGTTGAACACAAAAGAAGATATGTTGAAGATTGCTGGCAATCAGACAGTTGGTGGTAGTAGGAACAAAACATACGATGGAAGTCAATGGCAACCACCAACTGTGTGATTACCAGCAATCTTCAACATATCTTCTTTTGTGTTCAACATAAGAAAGCAGCTCAGACGGGTTTGGAACAACACGGGGGTGAATAAGAAATGACAGAATTGTCATTTTTGGGTTCACTATCCCTTTAAACCATCAAATGTATTTAACCAACTACATACACTGCGTTTCGACATATTTCTTCTTAAACTTCAGACTAAATCATATGCTTTGGCCCTTCTCTTATCCGACTCCGAGAGGGAGAAGAAGAAGAAGAAGAAGTGACCAAGTGAAAGTCTTGTATTGAGATTCATCTGCAGCTTATTAAGTGACGGTCCAAATTCAGGAAAACAGATAGATGCAGTCATGAGGTTTATTAAGAATAGTGGGTTATATAATAGGATATAGGAGGGTTTGTTCATTCTTTTCACACTCCATCACAGTAGGTGCGATATGCACCTTTGAAGATGCTCTGTATCTTCCTGGAGAGCATGTGCATCAGCTTTTGTCAATTTCTGTAATTATTAATATAATATATGCAATGAATGTTTGGTTTTACATTATTTTTTTCTATTTTAACGAGTAGTCTCAGTCACCTTTGAACCCCGCTGTACATATAATTTTGAATATATCTGTCTGGTTGGCTCTGGCCACTTGACGTGTTGTTTGTTTGCTTGTTTGAGGGCAGCAGTGATTATGGGGAAGGGGTGTAAGGTGGTGGTTTGTGGGATGGCATCTGTGGGGAAAACAGCCGTCCTGGAGCAGTTACTGTACACCTCTCACACTGTAGGTATGTGTGATCAGGCCATTCACAGGACACAGGTGTTGTGCCAAGTGACATTATAGATATGTATTTATATGTAGGAGATATAATGCAAGACTTGATGCAAGTGTGAATTTATTGTATGTATTTATGTGTATATAACTCATAACATACATAACTAGCACTCTCTATATATTGTCAGACAGAACCAGGCTCAGTGAGCATTATAGATATTAGGGATGCACGATATTATCGGACCGATATCGGAATCGGCCGATAATGGCTTTAAATATAAATATCGGCATCAGCCCGATATGAAAAATTATGACAATATGATATGTTAACTCACATGGTTCTCAGACGTTGTGCTAGTGATTAGATCACATCAGCAGTGTGGCTCGTTCTTGAAGCAATGTTTTGCCTGAATGGTGATCGGATTCACGGTTTTGGATCCCTGCATGTAGTCTGTGAAAGTTCGGTGTGCGACAGAGTCAACAGTGTAAGTAACGGTAAGGAGTTTTAATCTGTGAGGGGGCGCTGTTGGCCTACTTCTAATAAAAGGAAAGCAATATACACAAATAATATTTAGACTGTGTTTCTGATTAAATAAAGCAGTTATTGATGCCATACAATCATTAAAGGTCAGAAGCTATAGCTTACAAAACAACAAAAAAACAAAACAAACATGTCTCTTAAATTAAATTATTTTATATATACTGATTTATTCATTTATGCGTAATATGGTATATTTTTCAAACAAATTATGAACTCTTTTGCTTTAGACCATTTACAAATGTTAAATCTTAAAATAAAATGTTAAGGTTACAACTGCATCTTTCTGGGAAAAAAATGCAGCGATTGAATTTAGTTTATTTATAGTTATTTTCAAAACTTCAATGTACTGTCAAAAAACCTTCACTATTGTTAATTTAATTCTAACAAATAAGTTCTTGTTAAAAACTCACCAAAATTAAAAATAATTTGCTTATTTCCGCACAGGAGAGACTTGGTGTTGTTTCCAAACAAAAGGAAATATATCGGCATCGGCTATCGGCCAAAATTAGTTGAAAAATATCGGATATCGGCAGAAATCCAATATAGTGCATCCCTAATAGATACTCATTATAAAATACAGATAATGAAATACAGTCTAATTAGAAAAACAAAACAAAAAAAAACATTTTATTTATGAGGCCAAAAGAGATAGAAATGCTGCTGAGTATTCTAACAATTACACTGCATTTAGCTTATTGATTTTCACAGACTGGGGCTTTATTTGCTGTTCTTCATTCTTTATGCTGTTTTCTCTCTCCTCTTTTTTTATTATTGCATTATTCATCATTAGATGTTATTAAATATACATTTATTAGAATATTTCTATGTTTGTATGCATATGATTTAATCACCTCACATTTTGATAAAATATCACAAACATTACAATTAGGAATACAACTGTAATATACCGAATATTCATTTGTTTATTTGTTAATAATAAATGGTTGTTTGTCAGTTAATAGACTGCGTGAATGCATACATTAATACATTGTATGCCTTTTCAACATATGCATGGGTTGCAGTGGAATTTTTAGTAATAGTTTATTATTTTTGTGTAAAAAAATATATAGATGTAATTTCTGTGAAATAATTATTTCTGCTTGACACTGGCACGTAACAGATCAAGACTGATCATTTGAATCAGTTGTTCAATTGTCCAGCTTTTAATGGTCGATCAGGCAGTCACTTGGGAGTAAAATCATCCTGGGACAGGTTGGACTTCATAATCGCAACACGAATGTAGATAGTGTCCACGACTCTGGTAACACATGTGTGCAGAGACCACTTCTGGGAGACGTGGGGACGCGAGGTAGACGCTAAGCTACTGATACTAACTAGCGTCAAGAGGATTCTGCGAAGAGGGGCGGATGTTAACCCAAGACACTTCTTCTAGCGGCGGGGGATAAAACGGAATTCGTGCTGGGTCTACAGCGTCGACAGCCTGGATGTCTTCAGAAGAGATCGAGCGGTCTGTGAAGAAGGAGATAGACAAGTCCAGAGACAAAGAAGAGGCATGAAAGAATATTTCAATTAGCCCATATTAGTGGAGAGCACACAGGAAGGTCTGTCAATAAGGCTGCCAAATTTCACCCTGTAATTAAGGTATAGCAGTGGCATCTCAATAAATTAGAATTGTCTTGGAAAAGTTCATTTATTTCTAATTTAATTCAACTCAAATTGTGAAACTCATTTATTAAATAAATTCAGTGCACACAGAGTGAAGTAGTTTAAGTCTTTGGTTATTATAATTGTGATGATTTTGGCTCACATTAAAAAAAAAAAACACCAATTCACTATCTCAACAAAATAGAATATGGTGACATGCCAATCAGCTAATCAACTCAAAACCCCTGCAAAGTTTTCCTGAGCCTTCAAAATGGTCTCTCATTTTTGGTTCACTAGGCTACACAATCATGCGGAATTCTGCTGATCTGACAGTTGTCCAGAAGTCAATCATTGACACCCTTCACAAGGAGTGTAAGCCACAAACATTCATTGCCAAAAAACTGGCTGTTCACAGAGTGCTGTAACCAAACATGTTAACAGAAAGTTGAGTGAAAGGAAACGCTTGTGGAAGAAAAGATGCACAACCAACTGAGAGAACCTCAGCCTTATGAGGATTGTCAAGTAAATTCGATTCAAGAATTTGAGTGAACTTCAAAAATGAATGGACTGAGGCTGGGGTCAATGCATCAAGAGCCACCACACACAGACGAGTCAAGGAATTTGGCTACAGTTGTCATTGTCCTCTGTTAAGCCACTCCTGAACCACAGACAACTTTAGAGGTGTCTTACCTGGGCTAAGGAGCAGAAGAACTGGACTGTTGCCCCTGGGGTCCTAAGTCCTCTTTTCAGATGAGAGCAAGTTTTGTATTTTCATTTGGAAACCAAAGTCCTAGAGTCTGGAGGAAGGGTGGAGAACTCATAGCCCAAGTTGCTTGAAGTCCATGGTTAAGTTTCCACAGTCTGTGATGATTTGGTTTGCAATGTCATCTGCTGGTGTTGGTCAATTTTGTTTTTTGAAAACCAACGTCACCGCACCCGTCTACCAAGAAATTTTGGAGCACTTCATGCTTCCTTCTGCTGACTCAGCTTTTTGAGATGCTGATTTTCATTTTCCAGGGCAGTGATGATTTGCACCTGCCCACACTGCCAAAGCAACCAAATTTGTTAAATTACCAGGGTTGGTGTGCTATGACTGGCCATCAACTCACGCAGACCTGAACCCCTTTGAGACTCTATGGGGGATTGTCAGAGCAAAGAGACAATAGACCAAACATGCAGATGATCTGAAGCCACTGTGCAAAGAAACTGGGCCTTCCAGGACCACCTCAGCATGCCACAAACGATCACCTCCAATGCCACGCCGAATGGAGGCAGTATATCAAGTCAAAAGATTCCCCACCTTATTGAGTAATGTACAGTAAATGAACATACTTTCATGAAGGCCGACAATTCACTAAAAATGTTTTTTTATGGGTCTTATGAAGTATTATAATTTGTTTAGATAGTGAATTGGTGTTTTTTTGTTAAATGTGAGCAAAAATCACCACAATTAAAAGACCAAAGACTTAAACTACTTCAGTCTGTGTGCTTGAATTTATTTAAAACACGAGTTTCACAATTTAAGTTGAATCACTGAAATAAATGAACTTTCCCACGACATTCTAATATATTGAGATGCACCTGTAAATAAATCAAAACAGTGGGTCGGAAAGTAGTCAGACCCCCTTAATTTTTGCACTCTTTGTGATATGTGCAGCCATTTGCTAAAATCCTATTCAGTTATTTTTTTTCCTCATTAATTTACACACATCACCCCATATTGACAGAAAAACACAGATTTGTTTACATTTTTGCAGATTTATTAATAAAGAAAAACTTAAATATCACATGGTCTTAAGTATTCAGACCCTTTCTTTGCTCAGTATTTAGTAGAAGCACATTTTGATCTAATACAGCCATGAGTTTTTTTTTGGGAAAGATGCAACAAGTTTTTCAAACCTGGATTTGGGGATCCTCTGCCATTCCTTTTTGCAGATCCTCTCCAGTTCTGTCAGTTTGGATGGTAAACGATGGTGGACAGCTATTTTTAGGTCTTTCCAGAGATGCTCAATTGGGTTTAAGTTAGGGTTCTGGCTGGGCCATTCAAGAACAGTCCCAGAGTTGTTGTGAAGCCACTCCTTCGTTATTTAAGCTGTGTGCTTAGGGTCATTGTCTTACTGGAAGGTAAACCTTCGGCCCAGTCTAAGGTCCTGATCACTCTGGAGAAGGTTTCCGTCCAGGATATCCCTGTACTTGACCACATTCATCTTTCCCTCGATTGCAACCAGTCGTCCTGGCCCTGCAGCTGAAAAACACCCCCACAGCATGTTGCTGCCACCACCATGCTTCACTTTTTGGACTGTATTGGACAGGTGATGAGCATTTCCTGGTTTTCTCCACACATACCGCTTTGAATTAAGGCCAAAAAGTTATATCTTTGTCTCATCAGACCAGAGAATCTTATTTCACACCATCTCACAACTCCATGCGGGCTCTCATGTGTCTTGCACTGAGGAGAGGCTTCCGTCTGGCCACTCTGTCATAAAGCCCCGACTGGTGGAGGGCTGCATTGATGGTTGACTTTCTACAACTTCCTCCCATCTCCCGACTGCATCTCTGGAGCTCAGCCACAGTGATCTTTGGGTTTTCTTTACCTCTCTCACCAAGGCTCTTCTCCCCCGATAGCTCAGTTTGGCCGGACTGCCAGCTCTAGGAAGGGTTCTGGTCGTCCCAAACGTCTTCCATTTAAGGATTATGGAGGCCACTGTGCTCTTAGTGCAGCAGAAATTTTTTTGTAACCTGGCAGATCTGTGCCTTGCCACACTTCTGTCTCTGAGCTCTTCAGGCAGTACCTTTGACCTCATGATTCTCATTTGCCCTGACAGCACTGTTATCTGTAAGGTCTTATATAGACAGGTGTGTGGCTTTCCTACTCAAGTCCAATCAGTATAATCAAACACAGCTGGACCCAAATGAAGGTGTAGAACCATCTCAAAGAATATCAGAAGAAATGGACAGCACCTGAGAAAAATATATGAGTGTCACAGCAAAGGTCTGAATACTTAGGACCATGTGAAATATCAGTTTTTCTTTTTTAATAAATCTAAAAAAATGTCAACAATTCTGTGTTTTAATTCTGTCAATATGGGGTGCTGTGTGTACATAATGAGGAAAAAAATTAACTTATGATGTTTAGAAATGCTGCAATCAACACAGAGTGCAAATTTAAGTGGTTCTAAATACTTTCCATATACACCCTTGTATATACACTACCAGTCAAAAGTGTAGAATAATTAAGACTTTTTCATATTTTTAAAAGAATTCTCTTATTCTCACCAAGTCTGCATTTTATTTGATCCAAAGTACAGCAAAAACATTAAAATGTTGAAATATTTTTAAATGGATTTCTGTTTTAATATATTTCAAATGTAATTTATTCCTGTGATTTCAAAGCTGAATCTTTAGCATCACTACTCCAGTCACATGATCCTTCAAAAAATCATTCTAATATTCTGATTTGATGCTCAAAAAACATTATGCATATTATTATTGTTGAAAACAGCAGAGTAGAATTTTTTTCAGTTTTCTTTTGATGAATAGAAAGTTCAGAAGAACCGATGATCGACATATCTTATAACATTGTTCTTTATTCTCACTTGATCAGTTTAATGCATCCTTGCTAAATGAAAGTATTCATTTTTATCATTTCTTTCCCAAAAGAAAAAAAAAATTATACTGACTCCAAGCTTTTGAATGGTTTAGTGTATAATGTTACAAAAGCTTTTTATTTCAGATAAATGAGTGATCTTCTGAACTTCTATTCATTCAATAATCCTGAAAAAATGTACGTCAACTGATTAAGATATTAATACAAAATATAATACATTGTTTCTTTAGCGGCAAATCCGCATATGTAATGATTTTTCTGAAGGTCATGTGCCCTGTACGTACTGGAGTGTAATTGATGCTGAAAATGTTTTTTAAAATAAATTAGTGTTTTTATTCAGGCAAACAGGCTACAATTTGATCAAAGAAACATTGAAAACATTTAAAACTGTTACTAAAGATTGTATAGTCAAAACTGTTCTTTTGAGCTTTCTATTCATCAAAGAATACAAAAAATGTTTACACAAAATATTAGCAGGGCATAAAACAGAAATGTTTTGATTATTAAATGAATATTAAGGATGATCGGTCAGCAAATCAGCATATATAGAATTACGTTTGAAAGATAAGTAAAAAGAAACGTTATTTCGCTTGTAATATTTCATAATAATGATTCATGAAAATATATCGCACCGATATAGAATCGGCCGATAATGTTTTAACGTAAATGAATACGCGCTCGTGTATAATAGCCTCCCCCGAGTGGCCTAATCCGCTCAGCAAAAATAATGCATTTCATTCTGTAGGGGGTGCTGTTGGCCTACTTCTAATAAAATGATAGTAAAATACACAAATAACATTTAGAACATTTGTTTCTGATTAAATAAAGCAGTAATTTATTAAAATAATGAGTATGTTTTGATTTAAAGTTCAGAACCTATAGCTTACATGAACAAAAAAACAACAACACAAACATGTCACTTAAATGAAATAGTTTTATATATACTGATTTATTCATTCATGTGTAATATGTTGTGCAGTGGGTAGATATGGATAAGATTTTCAGAATTTTTTACAACTCTTTTGCTTTAGACTATTTACAAATGTTAAATCTTCAAATAAAACTTTACGGTAATCATTTGATTGAACATAAGGTTTGTTTTTTTATAGTTATTTTGCAAATCTTCAATGTACTGTCTAAACTACCCAAAATAACCAATAAGTTTGCGTTATCATTTCTGCACAGATAGACTGTTGGGTGTTGTTTCCAAACAAAAGAAATAGAGCGATTCGGCTATCGGCCAAACTGAGTTGAAAAATATCGTATGCGGCAAACATCCCAATATCGTTGCATCCCTAGTTCATAAACTTGACTGTGTACTGATATTTATCTGATCAAATATTGAGGCATTATGAAGCATAAGAGACTTCATTAAAACTTCAAATCAGTGTTTACAAAGACTTTCGAAGGAGACTGTATATAGAAAGTAGATATGTAATAGTTAAAAAATAATCCATCTGATTGATGGTTTTTAAAAACTTTAAGAATTACAAAGATTCTACAATAAGGACTTTTGTTATTTTATATTTTAAGTACCACATGATCATGCTCCGGAGGATTGGCGTGTGTGTGGTGGACAGATGATTTTTTCCCCCCCCCCCCCCCTCACTGTGTGTGTGTGTGTGTGTGTGTGCCAGGTGATGGTGCTGTGTAATAAAGTGCGAACGAGGCAGGTTGATCAGGACGTAGCCAGACTAGATGGCTTAATTTTAAGTGCGACTAATCTTTCGGTTGGATGCGTTTGCTCACGGGGGGGATGGGAAAACGGTTGAACATATGATGCACAACACTCACTGTGCTCAGCTCACTATAATAGTCAGTCACAGAACCTGAGAATTACTCTCTTTTTGTCATCAGGCTGCAGTGAATGACTAGTCAGACAAATCACCAGAATGAAGAAGAAGAAGAATTTTGTCCCCTTCTTTTGGACAGGTAGGATTTTTTTTTAGACCAATGGTTTTCGTAACTATCATTATGGTTCTTATTAATTCAATAACAATACTGTATTTTACCATTTGAAATGTTATAGAAATCTGTCTTTTGACATTATAGGCTTCATTTATTTATGCAAATACAATTTGTGTGTTTTTTAAAATACTTTATTTTGACCGATGACCTGGACATGAGAATCAGTAGTTGCATTTATTCAAAATGATATAATGGTACAGTAGAGAGAAAATGGACCATTTAAGTGCTTCTTCTGTCCTTCAGATGTGAACTTCAGTCAAGAACTGGCATGAAGTGCATTAAGATGCCAGTTAATAAAAACACGACAATACTGTTATGTTAAAGTCATATAGTGTGTGTATCATGATGATGTCTTCCGGCATTATTTCCAAAACTAACTATAATCTTAGATCAGCTGTTCTTTCCATTTCTTCTCAAAGCGTTAGAAACCCAAGCTTGCAGGTGAAGTCAGTGATGATAGGCCTGATAGGCCGTGGGTTTGATGATCGGCTGGTTGAGGCTTTAAACACAACTGAACTCTAGTCCACAGGAGAACACTACAGGGTGCATCTCAATAAATTAGAATGTCGTGGAAAAGTTCATTTATTTCAGTAATTCAACTCAAATTGTGAAACTCGTGTATTAAATAAATTCAATGCACACAGACTGGGGGGGGGGGAATAGTTTGAAGGTCTTTGGGGGTGGTCTTTTCATGTGCTGATTTGCCATCCATGTAACAAAAACCCAACATTCAAGTATCGGTCAACCAATTAAATACTTCCTAAGCCCAATAAAAACTTTTTATTAGATTGTTGGCCTTCGTGGAACAGTATTTATAATTTACTGTGGTAGCATTTACTGGCAATCTTGGGGTTTTGGGGTCCGTCCTTGTTGCATGAATTACTGCATCATTCGGCGTGGCTGGAGACAACAGCCGGTTGTCACTGGGGGGCTGAAGGTGGTTATGGAAGACGGGCGTGTTGCTTTGTAGCGTCCCCATTGCAGAGGTCCATCTGGGACATGTTGGTCGAGTGGGTGTCTCTCTATCTTCCTCTTGACAATACCCCATAGTTTCTCTATGGGGTTCAGGTCTGGTGAGTTTGCAGGCCAATCAAGCACATTAACACCATGGTTATTGAACCAGCTTTTGGTGTTTTTGGCAGTGTGGGCAGGTGCCAAAGCCTGCTGGAAAATGAAATCAGCATCTCATAAAGTTTGTCACAGAAGGAAGCATGCAGTGCTCTAAAATTTCCTGGTAGGTGGCTGCGTTGACTGTGGACTTCAGAAAACACAGTGGACCAAAGTCCTTTTTTCAGATGAAAGTAAATTTTGCATTGCATTTGGAAATCAAGGTCCCAGAGTCTGGAGGAAGAGTTGAGAGGCACAGAAACCATGTTGCTTGAAGTCCAGTATTAAGTTTCCACAGTCTGTGATGATTTGGGGTGCAATGTCAGCTGCTGGTGTTGGTCCATTGTGTTTTCTGAAGTCCACAGTCAACGCAGCCATCTACCAGGAAATTTTAGAGCACTTCATGCTTCCTTCTGCTGACCAGCTTTTTGAAGATGCTGATTTCATTTTCCAGCAGGACTTGGCACCTGCCGACACTGCCAAAAGCACCAATAGTTGGTTAATTGACCATGGTGTTGGTGTGCTTGACTGGCCAGCAAACTCACCAGACCTGAACCCATAGAGAATCTATGGAGTATTGTCAAGAGGAAAATGAGAAACAAGAGACCAAAAATGCAGATGAACTGAAGGCCACTGTCAAAGAAACCTGGGCTTCCATACCACCTCATCATTGCACAAACGGGGTGGGGGGGGGGGGGGGGGGGGGAAAAGGTGGGGGGGGTGATCCCTCCATTCCACGCCGAATTGAGGCAGTAATTAAAGCAAAAGGAGCCCCTACCAAGTATTGAGTACATGTACAGTAAATGAACATACTTTCCAGAAGGCCAACAATTCACTAAAAATGTTTTTTTTATTGGTCTTATGAAGTATTCGAATTTGTTTAGATAGTGAATTGGTGGGTTTTTGTTAAATGTGAGCCAAATTCCTCAAACAATTAAAAGAACCAGACTTAAACTACTTCAGTCTGTGTGCATTGAATTTAATACACGAGTTTCACAATTTGAGTTGAATTACTGAAATAAATGAACTTTTCCACAACATTCTAATTTATTGAGATGCACCTGTATATGGATGCTACAGTAAGTAGAGGAGAACTCCACCAGCTATAAACAGATATTTGTGAAATCCTTGTCTTAGTAGCGTGTTCTAATTTATACGAAAGATATTTAAATAAAAACATACTGTGTTTACTCACCATGTAATGGCTGATTTAACCAAATAAATGTTTATTGACTGGATGGACTGTTTTTGACTTTTATTTCTGTTTGCTGCTATCAACATGCTGTAATATTGGGCAAGAGTCTTCTGTAAAATCAGATTAACGCACATTGTGTTGTGAGCTATTCATCATCCTAGTCAACATAACACCAGCTTGGAATTTTTTTTTCACAAATCTTGTCATGTTTCATTCCAAAATCAAAAGAAATCAACTTATATTTTCCATTAAGAAAACAAAGCCTATTTCAGAACCACTGCATCATGATTTTCATGGCAATGAATGTGCAATTCTCCTTACCATAATAAGAACCCTCATTCTTGTTATAATCAGCATAAATGTAAACAGCAAGACAAATACTACTGTGATGTATACATAATTAAATTTTGTATCTGCATTACTGTAATGAGAATGAGATTTCACAAAGCAGAAAAGTCCTTGATATATTTTCTTAAGATGTTCCTGACGGGCTTTTCCCAGAAATATAACATCAGTGTTTCCCTCTGAATGCTTGCACTGAAAGATACGGCACGACTCTGTACACCAACGTCAACTTTAATATTGGTGGGGAAATGCATACATGGAACAATCCTACCATAGGCTCATGCTGTGACTTCATTTGACAAGAACGAGGAAGCTCCAAATAAAACCAATTTACAACAGGAAGGCAAAGAAAACACACATTAAGATCCATTTTTGTCAAATCATGATGCTACTTGAGCCAAGGGAAACAAACACAACAACAAAAAATTAATGCAGGGAAAGAAAAATTCCATCATAAAATCCACCCTGTATCTCTACCCTACGGATCCCCATTTCCTCCCACAGCTCCTCCCCATCCCACAGACGTCCGGCAGGCAGCGGCGCTCCGCGGCCGGAGGAATTATGTGGCGTAGCGTTTGGTCCACTGTTTGGCTATCCTGTCGTGCTCAGGTCTGTTGGTTGTGTACTGCGTGGCGATGCTTCCTACCAGAGGATCAGCTGCAGCAGAAGACACGATTCACCAGGTTAAAAACACAATCAGCTGCTATCTACAGTCAACACACACAAAGTTAAAGGGGTCATGAACTGAGAAATCAAAATTCCCTTGATCTTTTGCCATATAAGAGGTCACTGCACTATAAAAACATCCTGTAAGTTTAAGAACTCGAAACTTTGTTGTTAGTCTAAAAACAGCTTGTATTGAAGGCAGTCTGCCGAAACCACAGCTTGTGGAATGTTCTACTCTATGATGTAATAGTGTGGATAAGCTCCGCCTCCACAGTAGGGCTGAGTATAGAGTTCGATACTTTTTAGGCACCGACCGAATTGCCTCGATACCATCGAGTATCGAAAAACGTCTCGTCGTTCGGTACCAAATTTCGATACCTACGGAGTTAATCTCGTCAGTGACATGAGCCAATAAGCCTGCAGCACTAGCCGCTGTGTTCGACTAGAAGAGGTGCAGCGCAGATCGATCATTCGCGAGAGCGACTCGAAAGCGTGGTACTGTAATACACCGATCGGTCTGCACAGTCGGTCCGCGTCAAGTCGAACACACCTACTAGTTAACACCGGTTACAGAGCGTTCTGATGAGGGGGGTCAAAAAACAGGACAGAAAATAACTTATTACTTCTAAATTGATGTTTTTTGATGTAAAAATCTGGATATATAAGTGGACTTCAGAGAACAGTACAAAATAAAAAATAACAGGCAGTTCATGATAATGTTTGTGTCGCACACTGTACGCATAAAAACTGAAGTGAACTTTGGGCTTTAGGTTCTCTCGCTACAAAGGAACCTCAAGTGACTGAACTGAATTCATCTGAAATGCTCTTCACAGGCAGCAGCTATACAGCGCACTATATACTGCACGCTTCGCTTCATCAGCTACTTTGTGTTCCATTGACTTTAATTCATGCGCACGCAAATAAGTTAAATACACAATACTGCAATAATAAACACAAAAACACTTTTGGGTGAATATCCATATGAAATATATATTGCATTTGAAGCAACCCTTTCAGCAATGAATGAAATGTATTTTCCAGAATACAAGTTGCATTTCTTTCTCATGCTGCATAATGTGTTACGTCTAGAGACGCTGTCTTTATTGTTATGATTTATCAGAAAAGCTGTGTTTCTTTCTCTGTTAACCCTTTGGCTCCTCCTACTCAATCTGTCAGGCAGGTAGCTGTTAGCCCCCAGCTGCACCTGCTTACCAGTTAAGAGTGAGCCAGCATAAAAGCAAAAAACCCACCCAGCCTGTTGCTTACAAACTTGTTTATTACTGTTTGGTTTATTTGGAAGTTGTAGGTAGGGAGGTGGGTGCCATTTTTGTTGAACCCTGTTTTCTCCTGTTTTGGGGCCAGGACGGGAGTTAGGATACAAACCGGTTGTTATTTTTCTTTTCTTTGTTAGATTAGTTAAAGGCTTAAATTATCTAGTTAGATTGTTTTGCTTGTTATTTTGGCCTTGCCCTCTCCTGAAATTATTTCTTCCCTTTTAATTCTTTTTTCTTATTTGTTTTACCTTTTTGTATTTGTTCCATGAGCTGTCAAATAAAAACCTTTACGGTAATTTGTTGCTTGTGGTGCTGTGGCAGGACTCAGACTAGCGCTCTTTAAATTATTTGTTGTTTTGTTGCATCTGCTTATACCCCTAGATTCATGCAGGACGTAACAAATGCGATTACAGTCAAGCATGCGAGACATGCAAAGCGCGCAAAATGTTGATCTGTGCCAAACCAGAGAGGTACGTGAGCCCAAGTTTCATTTGATAGCGCATCTCCCACAAATTCAGTACTTTCACTTTCAATAAATTGGTTTAGGCTTGCGGTTTCTTTCTTTCTTAGTTTTATGCTAATATCTTTCATTCCTGTTCTGTTCAGAATACGGTTACATTTAAAGCATTTGTTGTGGAGTAAGGGGAACTAACAAAAAAAAAAAATTTTTTACATTGATGTGACTTGAGGCTGGAATACACTACATGACTTTTGCTCAGATTTTTGAGCCTAAAGTCAGAGTCGACAGATTTCATTAAGACAATGGCGTAATGTATGATGGTTGCCGACTCAGATTTTTTTAGCTTCAGACTATAAATCTATTCAGTTGGAGGATACCAAACATGTTTGATATTTTAAGCCAATTTTAGAACACATACCGTTTTAATTCGTTTCTGCGTGAGTTTGTGGTGACCGGAACGAAGTCTGGTGGTGTGAGATCCTCAGTCGTTTATGATGCCTAGTTTTTCCTCTGTGACCATTTACAAAATGAGTAAGTGTATGATGGCTAGGGTAGGGCTGTGACACAAATTTCACTATTCAATTCGATTTTGCTTCACAAGCTTGTTATTCGATTCAGATTTAATATTGATTATTTTAGATATATATCCGGTACAGTACATGGCGAATTTTCTCTAGGAAAATGTCAACCTTCTCTATCTCACTCCTTACTTATGCTTCGGTTACATTTTATAACGCTTTGTGAGTCTTATTGATACTACATTACTATAATATTGAAGGTTAAAATGAGCAAATTTATATACAAACACTTAAATTACACTTACAAAGTTCTTATAATATCATATACAAGTTACTAACTGTAACTTTAAATTACATAATTATAGTTCTTTTTTGAAAGATAATATTTTTATTCAAACTAATTAAATATTGAAGTACGTACGATAATGATTGCGATAATGCATTATATTTAGCAAAATTCTCCTCTCTAGAGTTTATTTTTCTAGCTGACTAATGAGTTTATGGTCACCGAATATGTTTTTTTCTGAGGTAAATTTGACGTTACGTGACATTGTTTACAAGCTGTTAATTTATATTAACAGGATACGATTTCAGTAAGTTGTACTCTTTTAAATGCCTTCAGATGTTCATTCATGTTTATTTTGCGCTGAAACGGTTTGTATTAAAGCGGTATTAAAGCGCCAAAGAGGTATTTATTGTTTTGAATATTGCAATAAAAAAATTTAAAAAAAACAAAAACTGACAGAATTTGAAATCTGAGATTTTGTTTCATATTAAAAGTAACAAAGCACAAAGCTTATTGCGATTTATTGGATGGGATGTGCGCAACAATGTTCTGTTAATTAACTGAAAACAGGCTAGACTAATTGTTTCTTGGGATTAAAGAATAAATATAATTTCATAAAAAATAACACAAACGGAATCAAATTTTTTTTTTTCCACCCACCTAATTGGCCTAGTGTTTTAAAAAATCTGTTCAGATTTTAAAAGTCATGTGGTGTATTCCATCCATTTTGTGCGACACATATTTAGTCCTTGTTTACACTAGTGCGTTTTCATTTTAAAACTATCCTCGTCTACACTTGCATTTCAGAAACGATCTCCGTCCACACTACACAACCGAAAACACATGTCACATGACCATTCCTGGATATGTATGGGTATATTCCCTATTCTTTAGATTATACGGAACCACATCAGCGTTTCCCCTTGGAGCGGTAGAATGGCATCTACCTTATAGATCTTGCTACACACTGAGCCATGATGCTATTGTTTAGTACGGTTCAAGGATATCGCAGAGCTATTGTGCAGCCAGAGCCTCGCCAGCGTATTCCAAGTCTCCGTTTTGTTTGTTTACACTGAAACGTGTCTGCAGCGTTTCCAAAAGTCTCAGTTTTCGAGGGTCGAAAATGCCGGAGTAGTGTAAGCAATAGGCGTAGCCCTAACAAAAGTTATGTGTTTTAAAGTGCCCCTGTTATGGATTTTTGAAAATGACCTTTGATGTAGTGTGTAACACAGCTCTAAGTGAATGAAAACATCCTGCAAAGTTTTAAATCTGAAAGCGCACCGTGTATAAAGTTATTGTCTCTCAAAAGAAGGGAGCCCCGACACTAATTGTCTCGGGGGGGGGGGGGGGAAGGGGGGGGGGGTGGGGGGGGGGGGGACGGGGGGGGGGGGGGGGGGGCAAAGAGTCGACTGCTGGGAGGGGTCAGTGTGTGGACGTGCGAGTCTGGGGTGTTTAAAACGAATCCCAAGCCGTTTCATTTTGACAGGCACATATGCTCCGCCCCACGTTATTGGTTTGTCTTTTCGCGTTGGACTGATAAATGCCAATTCAGTCTTTTCTCCACTAGGTGGCCGCGTCTGGAGGCGGTAGAACATATATGGTTTCCTCCCCAGTAACACTGAACACAAAGCAGCACTGCGCTCACAAACACTGCTTTATCAGGCATTACAGGTGAGATGCAATGAAAATGAGACCAATCTGACCAATCACCGCAGATTAGCATCACGCAAAGGAGGAGTTCGGAAATGAATTGTGTGAGCGTATCGTTTTGGAGTCTCATTGAGCAGTACGATAAAAATAAATGTATATTATAAGACAAATTAAAGTGTTTTTTGACCTTGAATGCATGTCAACCTGTTGCTGGGGACTCCCAAAATCTAAATATGAACCTTTCATTACCCATGATAGGGGGACTTTAATACGAAAATGCACTAGTATAAACGTAGCAAAATATTTCTGCAAAATACAGTAAGTACATGTATTCAGGGCTCAGCCTGCGAGAAAATCGTCGCCTTTTTACGACCATTTGCCATATAAGGAATTCAAATAGCTCAGACACTAGATGAACACAGAGATTTGTGCGCAGTTTCATACATGAGCATGAGGCGGCTGTATCGATGCTCACACCTGTAACTGCTCTGCTGTCGTCTCGGTCAAACAGGTGGAGCTCCAGCATACTGACAAACACTGGAGCTCCAGCCCACGACCAGCTTGATCACACCATCTCTCTTATCTCAGGGCTTTCCGTCTGTGAGGAAGAGCAGATGGACGACAGCCACTTGGAGACGGTGAGCCGCCGTGCGGGCCCCTCTCATTTGTTCCTTCAGGAATGCCCAGACAGAGTCACACCAACCCTGACTGTTGATGTTGCAGTGGTAGATTCTCGTGCGAAACGTCACCTGCCCCCCACAACACCGCCAGAGAGTCGTGTAGGATACACTTAAAAAGTGATAGTTCCCAAAAAACCTGTCATTAATTACTCTCCTTCATGTCGCTCTAAACCTGTACGACCTTCGTTTCATCTCGAACACAAATTAAGATATTTTCGAAGAAATCGGGAGCTGTTTTATCCTTCAGCCGTAGACAGCAGGATCCTTCACGATCAAGGCTCATAAACGTAGCAAGGACATCGTTAAAATAATCCACGTGACATCAGGGGTTTACGTATGTGATGCTCTCCAAAATAGCGCTCCTACTGCTATCACTAGATGAGACCGACTTGGTTGATTGCAAGGAGGTCGTTATTTTTGCGTGTTCTTTGCGGGCACACAAGGTCTTCGTGTAGCTGCTTTCGTAATATTACTTGAACCACGTCATAATCACAATTGATTGGGATCTTTAAACGATGTTCTCCTTCTGCTGTCCTACCTTGGGGTATGGGGGGTCAGAGACGCTTTCATCAGATTTCACAGAAACTTATCTTAAGTTTGGTGTGTCTGAAGATGAACGAAGTCATGGTCTTACAGGTTTAGAACGACATGAGGGTGAGTAATTAATGACAGAATTTTCTTTTTTGGGTGAACTATCCCTTTAAGAAGCTCTTGTGTCCATTAACACAGAGATGAACACTGAAAATCCTCAGCTCATCTAATCACAATAGTTTTTTTTATTTTTTATAATTCATTTGTTTGGTGGTTGAACCATTTTATAATCAAAACGATCTAATCTGAAATCTGAAAGATTACGAGTCACAACCAAATTATGAAAGTGAGTCACTTCAGTATAGAAAAATGAGAGCCAGTTTTTTTGGGGGGTTTTTTAAACCACATATTCATAATGAGTCTGTCCTGGAATGTAAAACAGTTACGCAAGACGACAAAAGATACTGAATGTGTAGTTTAGGCGTGTGTTTATATGCATTTGACAGCAGCTTTCAACAGGGCTCATTCAATCGGCATTTAGTGTCAAAACTACCCATCTCATAATACTTCAATTCTTAAAAGACATGATACGAAGCTTTTATACTTATTATTGTTAACTGTCACAATAGTTATAAATATTTCTGTCTGCTGTAGCACGAACAGGGCAATCCGAGTGCCACACCTGGTATGTAGTATATGTATCTAACTAGGAATACCAGTATCGGCCCTATACTGAACTTGTGTGTTGTGTGCTGTAAAATTAATTGAATGATACCATATGACTAAGCAACAGAATGAACAGTGAAAGTAACAGAAGCTTGTGCATTTTACCAGGCATAATGAAGTGTGAAAAAAACTTTGCTAAACAAATTAGATGGTCACATTTTATTTTAAGGTCCAAATCTTTTCTCGGGCTATTAAATACAACCTCAAACTGCTCTAATTTGCTGCTTATGAATAGCTAGTAAGGTAGTTGTTAAATTTAGGTATTGGGTAGGATTATGGATGTACAATATGTTATGCAGAACATGTGCTTTATAAGTACTAATAAAAAGCCAATATGTTATTAATAGGCATGCTAACAAGTACCTAATTCAATAGTTGATTCAACCTGGTCCCTATACTAAAGTGTTACCAATTAGACCAACTATTAGGCCGTTCATATTCTTTCGATTTCTTTACCCAACGTTTTTAAAAATGACAAAAGCAATGAAAATACAGGTTCATAACTGGGCATCTGCGTAACAAACTGACAGTACAATACGGAGTCATTAACGAAAAATTCTGAAATATTATTAGAACTTAAAACAGCTGTTTTCTATGTGAATATATCTGTTCAAATGTAATTTCTTGCTGTGATCAAAGCTGAATTTTCAGCATCATTACTCATGATCCTTCAGAAATCATTCTAATATGCCGATTTGCTACTTAAGAAACATTACTTCTTATCATCAAGGTCAAAAACAGTTGTGCTGCTTCATATTGTAGTGGAAACCATTATACATTTTTCAGGATTTTTTGATTAATAGAAAGTTCAAAAGAGCAGCATTTGTTTGAAATAGAATCTTTTGTAACATTTTAAATGTTTTTACTGTCACTTTTGATCGATTTAATGCCTCCTTGCTTAATAAATGTATTAATTAAAAAAATGAAATTAAATCTTACAGATCCCTAACCCTAAATGGTAGTTTATAAGTGAATATGGCGGTCCATCCCACACACTAACTGTGACTATCTGAGAGCGAGCTCTGACCTTGGGTGGCTTGAAGGGGTAGTCTGGAGTGAAAGCGATGTCCAGGAAGAACACTCCTCCCTCATACACTGAACCTGGAGGACCCAGGATAGTGGACCTCCACTCGTAGATGTTGTCTCCTTTAGGACCCGCACTGACAACAAAAACAGAGAGGATCATTTTTACTCAGAACAGACACCAATGCCCTACAAAGTCCATTACACATCAGGCCAATATCCGAATAATACACACCGTGATAAGACTGAGGCTGTTTTCAGTAAAGCACTTACTGTAACACCTCCAACCAGTTAAGTGAAGTGAATGCCGTTTGGCCTCATTATCTTGTTTTGGTGTTTGCCCCTGGACCTACTCCGGAATTAGTGCTCTGCATTTATCCCATCCAAAGTGCACACACACAGCAGTGAACACACACACCATGAACACACACCCGGATCAGTGGGCAGCCATTTTTTGCTGCGGCGCCCGGGGAGCGTTGTACATTCACTCCCCCCACCTACAATCCCTGCCGGTATGAGACTCGAACCCGCAACCTTTGGGTTACAAGTCCGACTCTCTAACCATTAAGCCACGACTTCCCATGATGGGAATGATATGTGACTAAATGAAATGTGACTTAATGTGACTGAAATAGCTCAAAATCATCCACAGATCTTTATGACAGAGTGGAGAGTCAATGCAATATTTCTGAATGCTTCGGCTTGAACCACATACACAAACACACAGAGGAAGCAAGCTGCTGGATGACAAGAACTACACAGCAGACAATAGTCAGGTGAAAGCATTTGTGTCCTCAAATGACTGTTACTGCCCTCCATACTGTCAGACAAGCAGTGTTGGGGTAACGCATTACAAGTAACGCAAGTTACGTAATCAGATTACTTGTTCAAGTAACTAGTAAAGTAATGCATTACTTTTAAATTTACAATGAGATATCGGAGTTACTTTTTCAAATAAGTAATGCAAGTTACTTGTTTTTCCAATTTATTGACAGACAGCTCTCCTGTCCACATGTTGAGAAATCAGAGTAGTCGCAGCATTGGGGGCCACTGTAAATGCTCTATTGGGATGACAATATGGGATTCTTTTGCGATATGTCCTATATTTTTTTTCAAGTTCAACTAATTTATGGCCCGATGCCGAGTATTACGTATGCCTTTTGTTCTGTGGGAAACAACATCCAAGTCTCTCCCTGGGTTCGAACTAAGCAAATAATTTTTCTTCATTTCGGTATTTTTAAGCAGACCTTATTTTGTTAGACTTAATAAACAATAACAAAGTTATTGTTATAATGATCAATACACTGAAGACTTTGAAATAACTAAACTCAATTCGACGTCGCTGCATTTTTTTCGCCCAGAAATGTGTCGTTTGTAACCCTTAACATTTTCTTTTATAGATTTACATTCGTCGTATGGTCTAAAGCATAAAGAGTGCATACTTTGTGTTAAAAAATATGTCTATTATTACACATACTAAAATCAAGTATATGGGGGGGGGGTGTACAATTATTTAAAGTGTCGTGTTTTTTTTGTGTTGTTTTATGGAAGCTATAGCTTTAAATCAAAATATAGGCTACTCATGATTTTATGGTATCAATTACTGCTTTATTTAATCAGAAAAACAATCTTAATGTTATTTGTGTATTTTACTTTCATTTAATTAGAAGTAGGCCAACACTGCCCCCTACAGAATTAAAACTCCTTACCCGTTACACTGTTGACATGGTCTGGCGGCCACACGACTTCGTGTCATTCTGTATTGCTTTCAATATTTACATGCGGTCTTCCTAAAACCGTGAACATCCGATCACCTGTCAGGCAAAACATTGCTTCAAGAACGAGCCACACTGCTGACGTGATCTAATCACAAGCACACCCTGAGCACATGTGAGTTAACGTATATTTCCTCTTATCGGCCTTCTTCATATTGGTGCTTATCGATGATTATATTTAAATGCCATTAGTGCGGCGGGCGTTCGATTCTCGTGCCGTCTCCACCGCCGCGCTGGGGTTGCGTTGCGGGTCGCCATGGCTCGGCCCTACGGGGGCCGCTCACTATCTGGGAACAGGTTACTGGAGATCTAGACTAATGTGAGCAGCATGCTGCGTGGGGCGGCACTGGACTCAGGCGTGACTGCTGCTACCCATAGATAAGCGAGTTCAGGCGATTCGCTATCCCCTACTACGTACAGCCTGTCGAATTTGACCTTTTTCTCTTCTTTTCACCCTGGGGCGGTTTCGCTTAGTCCCCTCTTCATTTCACTTTTAGTGTGAAAGGGCTTTTACAGGTAGACATCGAATACCGCCAAAAATCTATCACTTTTTTTTTATATCATAGCAAACAACAGCCCAGTTCAGATGTAAAAGTAGCGCAAAAGTAACGTAACACATTACTTTCCATAAAAACTACGAAGGCAATTAGTTACATTTAATGGAGTAACCTAATATTGTAATGCATTACTTTTAAAGGTAACTTTCCCCAACACTGCAGACAAGAACATAAAATCTAGAAAAGTCCCGTGTAGTTGAAAATCATCAAGAAAATTTTGAAATGTGGTAGCTAAAAAAATACTGACAAGTGTATACTGTGGATTTAACTGTGTCTACTTGATTCCCAAATGAACATACAGAACATCAGTAAGACAAATCTACATCTCTCTTCTTCCCTACTGTTGCATAGATCCATGTAAAACGGCTTCCCAAACAAGAAGAAACATGTAGGCTAAGTCAGGACTCGATTTTGTCCATCAGGAATCTGAAGTGTGTCAATATATTGATTTGGTGCATTAGGTCTTAAAGTGACAGCAGCCTAAAAAAGAATTGTGAAATACCGCTGCTGATATCATAACCTTACTTCCAGTAAAATATACTTGCAGCCCTTCTTGAAAATGGCATTCATCCATTTTGGAGGAAGAATGCAGGTGGTTTCTGGTTCCCAACCCTACTGTTTTTTTTAGTATATGTACTTGTTTGCAGGAATAAAGTGATGCCCGTTTAATCAATGCCAGTAATTGGTCTGGTTTCAGACCAGAGCTGTTATATAACAGTGTGAATGTGCTTACAGTATCTCTTATAAAAGAGACACTCAAGCACAGAACAGAGGGAACCAAGCAATTTGCTTGAATATCAACACAGGTGCAAAACACAGTTGAAAGATGGTGGTATTTTTAAAGGTTAAATTACAGATCTGAAACTTCACAGCAGGAACTTCATTCACTGCTTGTATGAAATTTGGCCAAACATACCTGCCCATCTGTGTTTTCAGAGCAGTGCAAATAATCTGACCTAAATATATGTCCTAAAAATAATCTGAGGCAAATTTAGGCTCAAGTTTTTTCCCCCATTCGGGTGAATGTACTTCGCAGTAAAGATTGACACAAGCCCTTCCTGTGTCAGCGTCTGAGCGTAACACCCATGAGATGAGTGCATCAAACTGGCCCGTGACATTTCCACCCGGATTCATGCTTCACGACAGAAGCATCTCAACAGCTGAAGACAAGCGCATACAGGAGGCTCTGTCTGAACACACGCAGTGTTTGGACGTGTCAGGGGTCCGTCACACTGCTGCTACTGTCATTCAGTTCAGTAACACAGGGGTCTTTTCTGCATAGATAAACAGCTCACAATGTACATTAGACACGGAGTCATTTCAGAGGAGCTGCAGCTATGATAAGACACTTCTCCGCTCTCAATTCTGAACGTTCCTCATATATCATGAACGACAATCATTGCAATGAGTGGGGAATTTCAGCGTCTAATTTCAAATTTTATCTGTTTTTTTAAATTATTGAAAAACAAAGCAAATCCCACACACTACCGATCTTTGCAATAAAACTTTTTTTTGACCTATACATATATCACCCCGGACTCCCTCCTTCACTTTTGGCCATATACTGTAATTGTGTATTGTCGCGGGATTTTGCTGTCGCTGTTTCAGTTTGGACGCCTCTTTGGTCTTTGTCTGCTAACGCCATACACCTATCATTGCCCGTCTTGTGTGGCCGGATTGATTCTGTCATTTAATTTCTCGTAATTATACCATTTTAAACAACCACGATTTATAAGAGTGCACTCCAAACGACTTATGGTATTCGTGGGGTAGTAACTCTATGCTCAATGGGTTAAAAAGAAATTACTTTTATTCAGCAAGAATGTTTTAAATTGATCAAAAAACATGTATAATGTTACAAAAGATTTCCACTTCAAATAAATCTTTCAAACTTTCTATTCATCAAAGAATCCTGAAAGCACATTAGAAAGATGTGACACTAACGAGTAATGAAAATGAAATTTTATATAAAATATAAAGGTTATTTTAAATTATTGATTCACAATAATAGACAGATATTGTAGATATGGGTACAAACACAAACTGTTCCATCACTTGTTTTTTTGTTATTATTATTAAAATTTGACATTTTCTACAAGCTAAAAGCCTTGGAGTTCTACTGTGCTTCATGTTAAATTACTGTTGCGTAAATGGTAAGCTGGTTTTACACCGCATGCAGTGCATATGTATTTTGGTGCCCACATTAGCAGGTCACAGCATCACAGTGTCTGATTCTCAGTGTAGCTGCAAGCAGAGCTTCAGCACTGATAACACAAAACACTGTTAAAATGCTTTAGAATAATACTGGTTTGAGAAAAAAAAAGTGTGATACAATTCACTAGCTGTAACTGACTGATACTGGATAAAGCTATATTGAATGGTAGTAATTTGTTGCTTTAATATTTGAGATCATTTTGATGTTTTAGATCAGCAATAAGATCATTATGATGTGTTCAAATGAACTAGATTTGCCATGAGCAGCTGCAGCACGTTCAGAGAGAATCTGCTGGGATCTGCTCTCCAGACTCGTCTACAATTAGCTGCACTATTGTTCTGTATTATCAGTTGTTTCTTGTTCAGTAAAGCTCCCCGCAAAGACGAGATGACGCCTCTCGCATTATTTCGCTCCATATTATTTCACACTTCTTGTGTGTGACTTGAAACACACCAAACACAGCCTCATGTCCTGCTATACCAAAAACGTAAAATTTTGTTTCATCACTTTTTTTCCATTACTAATCATTTGACACTGGCTAGTTGAAAATTGGTGAACTTATCCTTTAAGGTCTGAGAAAATTCAGTGCAATATAGAATTTAAATGAACAACTGTTAATGCACTTGTTCAGATCAATGCAAATTGTTTTCCTGCTGTTGATGTTTTAATCTCTTTTCCATTGCACTGCAAATAAAGTTGGCTAGCCAATAAGATTCACGCTTTTGGTCACAAGCCCAGAGCCACTTCTGTTGCATAAAACTATGCATACAGAAATCTGCACGGCTGATTGAAAATACGTAAATATGGTTTTGATTTTAGTTTACTGATTTCATTTCTTGTCTGTGACAAGTGGGTGTCAAAAACAGAAAGTTGCTTAGCATTTTGTGTCCTGGGGACAACCAGGGAATTTTAATGAATTTGTCTTGGAGTGAACAGGTCTTTACTTGACCACCCAGAACATCCTCACAAACATCTAGCAAGAGCCAAACCACCACAGACTTGCTTGCACATCAGGCAAATATCAAATGAATTCAAAATCTGTTGCAGCGTCTCACAAGTGTGCGCACTAGACGAGTCTCATAACTGTAGTTGCGAGTTGACTAGAACCTGGAGCGCTTTGCTCAAGACTTCAAATACGAACGCGAACACAAGCTTTAGTGGTGTAGCATGTGTTTGGCTTTAGCAAGCACTGCTAATAAATCAAGATAAGAGAGAAGAAAGCCACAGGGGGGCCAAGTGCAATGGCAGGGGAAGAGATGCGACTCTTTACGCCTCAAGATAAAAGAGCGAGTCAGAGAACGCAGCTAATAAATGCAGACACATGAGAGAAGGAAAGAGCTGAAGTGTATAAACAGATGCTAAAGGAGACGAGGTCTGTCAGCTGTGCAATTCTGAGTCGGGAACAATTACCTTCAGATACAGTCACAAAAAACACTATCCATAAGGGACAGTGTACAGAAATGAAGCTGATAAAGCCTCGCATCTGTCATCGCTCGTTTGAGTTTATGAGATCAGTGAGGCTCTGGACGACAGAATAAGACACCGATCAATAACCATACGCAACATCAGGATGGTTTACCGCAATCTTCACATACACACCAACCACAAAAGGAAACATTTCAAATAACAGACAAACAATCGAGTCAAAAATGATCAGATTTCATCTATGACTCAAAAGGGTTTTCTATAGGGCATCGTTCTAACCATGGAAACAATGAAATGCAGTTGTTTACTGTTTCTTAGAAGCTTCAGCAGATGAAATAGGAAAATTAATTGTCTGGTGCTAAGGACACCATTAGGAGTGTGTTTTTTTTTTTCCAAGCAAACTATTATATAGATTTAGATTGTGAGCTGGTCAAGTAAAATCTGAAGCCATCTGGACCAGCAAAAAACAGTACATTTTTGTTTTACGCATTCAAACTGTAAAAAAACATTAGACACTGTCACAGAATTTGTAATGGTTTTACTGGTTATAATGGGACTTGTATTGGTTTTAATGGAAACTGTAATGGTAATTGGTTGCCTTCTATTGGTGGCTTGTTAAAACCAATAAATCCTAATGGAATATGTCCCAAAACACACTACAGAAAATTATTTTTAATGAGCGATGCACAATATTATCGGACCGATATCAGCCGATAATGTCTTTAAAAATAAATATCGGCATCAGCCCGATATGAAAAATTATGCCGATATGTCTTGCCGATAAGAGGAATACATTAACGAACATGTGGTGAGCGATTGATATATAAATAGTTGATTTATAATTACTTTTAAAGCTTTTAATGTACTGTCATTATAAAAGAACTCAATTGTTGTTTATTTAATTCTAACAAATAAGCTTTTGTTAAAAACTAGCCAAAATTAAAAAAATAACTCACATTCTGGCCATCTCAATAAACATAAAAAATGCCTAAAACTCTGCACACTGATGCATTTATTGAGATGTTTATGGTTTATTGAATGGCCAGAACTTTTTTTGGACCAGAAGAAGTGCCTTGGATTCTTCTTTTTTGTAATAGTTCCTTCAAACCCAACCAGAGAGCCTTCTGGGACTTCGTCACATGGTCTTTAAATCAGCAAGTAAGCACTTCAAGATGTCTCCTATGACTATTAAAAAGTAATGTTTTATATTTCCGCACAGATAGAATTGGTGTTGTTTTCCAAACAAGGAAATATATCGCGTAATAGGCCAAACATGAGTTGAAAAATATCGGCCTATTATGAATATATCGGATATGATATAAAAATGATTTTTTGCATCCCTAGTTTTAATGATTAAAAGTTGATGGTTTGTAACGTTTGTAATGGTATTTGTAGTGGAAACTATGGAAAATGGTTTTATTGTTTTATTCAGCAGGGTGCTGTGTTCCAGTATAATTTATTGATCAATCCTCATCTGACAACGGAAATAATCGAATACTGACCTGAGAATCACTGTCATTTATAATGTGTGCATGCTTCTATCAGCTTATTAGAATCAGAATCGCGATTACAATTATGGATGCCACATTTACGTAATCGTTCAAAGTGGCAATTAATCGTTCAAAGTCCACTTATGTTATTCTGCACGCTTAAGATATGCTTTTTCTTTCTACATGTTATCTTAAGGGTTTTTCCATTATTTTAGTTTTAGTATAACATTATAATACCATTCATATTTTTACTTTTATAATTTAAAGAAACGAATCCGAAAAGCACTAAAGGTTTTTCAGTTAGAGTGTTTTCAGCTTGTTTATTTTCATATAAAAATGCATCAAACAATGGTATAAACATCATTCAATGTAAATTGTGATAATCGTAATTAATAAATCGCAATTACAATTTCAAGGGAATAATCGACAATTATGATTTTTGTCATAATCGTGCAGCCCTAATCAGAACTAGCAATGTCAGATTATAAATAAATCACACTTGTGATCCAATTTGGTCAAGCGGGTTTGCAAAAAGATTCATGAATCAGTTTGATTCATTTGGACAGTTCACTCACACTCTTTTTTTTTAAGTCTGAAAAAATATATTTTGGGATATTTACCTACAGTTCGTTGTAGGAAACAAAACAAATGTCTTTCTTTGTTTTACAGCAATGAAGCTGCAGGTTATTGTGTGTGCTGCAGGTAATGGCAATTTCTATCCATACTAGTATCAAAAAAACACTAGAAATCCCCCTGCACTACCCAAACCATCAACGATACAACATCACCTGCATTTACAACACTGCCAACATCACATCAATATCACCATACAACAGAGGTTTACATTCATGCACATATGCGTAAATATGACAGCTGCAGCCAAAATGAAGTATGTTTACATTTCTTAAGAACTAGAACCCACAAAGACACACAAACATATTAAATCCTGGTGTTCTGGAGTTGGTCAGGAGCTCCATTCACACACATCTCATGGTGACTTACACAGCACGATTGCTTGATACTCTAATTTTAGACAAAATAAGAGTTATCACTCTTAGCCCTCACTGCTGAGAAAGGTTAACTAGAACACTAGAACATCAGCTGCACTTTGACCTCTGTGAATGTATGCATTTATTTAGTTGTTTATTTAACAGGGACGATGCAGAATAACATTGCAGATGCTCTGCATACAGGCTTCTAGCCAATGGCTAATGTGCAGCCCCAGTCCCGGGTTAGGCTTTTAAAATACAATTTAAAATACACAAAGAATGTAAAGTAACAAGTACAGTAAACGTAACAAAAACCTAAGACTGTGAACAACTATCAATGTTTTTTGTTTGAACCATTTTTTGATATTCCTCAGAAAGATGTTAAACTCTGTTTGCATTTTCAGTTCAAATGGCAAACTGTTCCAGAGCAGTGTCCCTTTAACTGAAAATGTGGATTGAGCACATTTCGTTTTTCTCTTAGGCACTATACAGTTCTGTATGGAAGCTTGTTTCCACCACCGAATAAAAATTTTAAAAAGGTTATTGTGACTTTTCATCTCACAATCTGACTTTTTTCTCAGAATTGCGTGATATAAACTAGGGCTGCACAATAAAATCGCATGCAATATTTAACGCGCATCTTGTCAGTAAAGCCATTCTGTAATCAGCGGTAAATCTCCATCACCTGCGGGCTTTGACATTGAGCAGCATTAACTACACAGCCGTTGTTCATTGACAAGCTGCGCAAAACCACGATCATATTTTGCGCAGCTTGTCGGTGAACAACGGCTCTGTGTAGTTAATGCTGCTCAATGTGAAAGCCTGCAGGTGATGGAGATTTACCGCTGATTACAGACTTGATAATGCAATTCTTACATTAAAGTATTTTTTTCCTCACAATTGCGAGTTTATATCTCGCAATTCTCAGTTTATTTCTCAATTTTCAGTTTATTTCTCAGAATTGTGACTATGTCTCCCAATTATGACTATTTAACTCGCAATTGCGAGTTTATATCACACAATTCTGAGAAAAAAAAATCAGAATTGTGAGATAAAAAGTCGGAAACAGGCTTCCATAGTTCTGTGTAGTTGCACCTCTTGTAGTGATCCCTCTACTATTCTGTTTTACTATTAATTGGCATATAATATCTGGAGCAAGCTTATTGACACATTGAAAAAACATTTTAATAAGACACAGATTCATCAAATTGTCAAAACTAAGCAAACTGTATTTTTGTAAAATGTCACAATGATGCCATCTAATTGATTTCTTGTCTAAAATGTTTAAGGTTTGTTTTATATAGGGATCTAACAGATTTGATAGGTGCGTAATAAAGTCACTTCAACATGCAACTGATGCCAACCGCAGAAATTAGAGAGCTGGAGGAAACTCTGCCATGGCTGCAAACCAGATCCGAGTTAACACTACTCTGTGAAATTTCATGGGAGAGATTGAGTCATTTCGGTAGGAATCCATGCAATCTCTACAAGTGAAGGTGAAAAGGTTCCTTACTCAGATTTAGCTGGTGTTGGTCACACAAATCACCAACCGAAAGATGCTTGGTTTGAAAGGGACTTCTGTGTGAGATGTGCTTCGTTGTTAACTACACTATTAGACTTTTGCCCGCAAATCACCGCTAAATTCCGCTAATGTGACAGCACCTTTTTTCTGAAGGCAGGAGATCCCACATGCAGTTTGTTTCTTTATGGTTCTTTACCATCCAAACACTGAGACCCACTAATGCAAGCAGAGAATATCAAAGAGCTGCAAAGCATTTCCTCACCTGCAGTTTGGTGGCGGGTCCAACATGATGTCAGCCAGCTCTTTCTGAATCCTGAAAGAAGACACATGATTCCCATGAACATCTCTGAACTCTGACATCCAGATGAAGTACTGTGGAATCGAGCAACAGCCGTCTCAAAACCTGGCAAGCTGCTTACCTAAACAGCATTTCTAGGTACCAAATTATTCTAGAAGAGCATGTTTGTTGTGTATCTGATCATATCAAATATGATATCTGGAGTTTAGCTCTTTCACAGTGAAAGCTGCTGTCCGAAACACTGTCTGACAAGATAAGAGAGTATGCCAGGAAGGCGTTTACAAAGGCAACATCCGGTCTACTAATATGCCTTCATTTGGTCAGTCTTCGAATGCAGGATATCCCACAATCCCGTGTGTGCGGTTCTGTGGTTGATGAAAGGTTAAATATGCCATCTGATGGCAGGCTAGCAACCAGCAATAATAAGATAAGGCCACATTGTTCCCTTCAATACTTAATAAAAAAAAAATGTATGATGCACCTAGTGGTCGACCGATATTTGGCATTTTTCCAATATCGGCATCGGCCGATAAGTTTTTCTGTTTGGCCGATGTGTTCGTGGCAGGACTTTTATTTTGACGGCGCTGAGAATATAGTCTTTAAAGTAAATCATGCAATTCATTGAATGGAACAAGAAACATTACCAGAGCGGTTTTTAACATATTAGGCATACGATTAAGTGCGATTTTTTTCTTTGCAAATAGTTCAAGTGGATTTTACAACATGGCTTTTTTAGGTTGTTTTTTTTTCAATTAATTTAAATAAAAAGGACCATTACTACCTACACCTCCCAAAAACCGGTTTGGTCCTTGTCTGATGGAGCAAAATTACTTAATTTTCTTAATCACAGCTTTCATTTTGAAACAATCCCTGTAGTCATTAAATATCTGCTTATCTTTAAGGCTCGCTAAATCTTGAATTCGGTCTGAATCCAGTTTCTCTGAATCCAAAAACCTCTGCTGACTAACTGGGCTCTGCCTTGGCTCTGGGACACGGCCCAGAAACCTCGTAAGCCTAAGTCGATCATAGCTCCACTGGTTTCAATGGGTCTACGCTGTACTCAAGCCCAAGATGCTTTTGGGATCGGTGTCTCCTCACCTCTTGGCGCTGGTGGAGAGGAGTTTGGAGGTCTTGCTCATGTTGGCTTTATTGTCTCTCTTTTTCCCAGATGTGTCTTTCTCCTGCTGCTGATGGGTGGAGGAAGAGGAGGAAGAGGAGGATGAAGTAGAGCTGGCACGCGAGTCCTCATCCGACATCCCGATCTATGAGAAACACACACACACACACACACACACTGATGTGAACGTAACATATCGACGCACGCATGTAACACCGCTCAGCTGTAACGACGCAAAGTGTGCAACAATGTAAGCGATGCATTTGACCTTAACTCCAGATCAACAGCACGGCGTGCGACTGCTACGCATTTCGGCTTGAAATAACCGTGAAACGTCAATCCGTTACACAAATGTAACGCTGATCCCGACCGAACCGAATCCGTTCGCGAGCGATCAATGACAGGAGATTAAACCGAAGGCAGTGGCGCACAAACACGCCTCGATGTGGCGCTCAACAAACTCAAACTTCACTCCATCCCACAAACGCGGTGAAGGGACGAGGTAAAAACACGGTAGATGTGTCGTCAGCGCTGTGGGCTCGCGGTTGTCGTCTTCATTTACCGTCGACGGAGAAATGCTTCGGAGCCTTGGCGTGCAGACGAGAACAAAGGCACCCCAACGCACCGCGGAGGGGAATATAATAGAAATAGGAGGTATATTGTAAGGTTTGAAGGCTTGTGTACCTCTCTTTGTGTCGGTGTGTGTCCGTGGACGCGCGTGTCTCTCAGAGCGAATTGCCTGCTGCTGCTACCACACGCATGCGCGCACACACAACACTCTCTCTCTCTCTCTCTCTCACACACACTCTCACGCACACACTAACACACGCATGCTCGCACACACACACACAACACACTCTCTCTCTCTCTCTCTCTCTCTCTCACACTCTCTCACACGCATACGCACACACACTCTCTCACACACGCACTCACACTCTCTCACACGCATACGCATACGCACACTCACACTCTCTCACACGCACTCACACTCTCTCTCTCACACGCACTCACACTCTCTCACACGCATACGCACACACACTCACACTCTCTCTCTCACACGCACTCACACTCTCTCTCTCACACACACTCTCTCTCTTTCTCTCTCTCACACACACTCACACTCGCTCTCTCACACACACGTCACACTCTCTCAAACGCATACCACACACCTACACACGCTCTCTCCCACACGCACTCACTCTCTCTCACACGCACTCTCTCTCTCACGCACGCACTCTCTCTCTCACGCACGCACTCACACTCTCTCTCTCACACGCACTCACACTCTCTCTCACACGCACTCACACTCTCTCGCTTCACACGCACTCACACTCTCTCACACGCATACGCACACACACTCACACTCTCTCGCTCACACACACACACACCTCCTCTCACACGCATACCGCATACGCACACTCACACTCCTCACACGCACTCACACTCTCTTCTCTCACACCACTCACAAAAAAAAAACCTCTCACACACGCATACGCACACACCGCGCTCTCCACGCACTCACACCTCTCTCTCACACGCCGTCCCTCTCTCCACACGCATCGCACACACACACTCTCTCACACACCACACACAGACTCTCTCACACTCACACACACTCTCTCTCTCACCCACTCACACTCTCTCACACGCATACGCACACACACACTCTCTCACACACACGCACCCGCTCTCACAACGCACTCACACCTCTCTCACACGCACTCACACTCTCTCACACGCACACAATCTCTCACACCCCTCACACTCTCTCACCGCATACGCACACACACACTCTCGCACACAGCACTCACACTCTCTCTACTCACACAGCACTCACACTCTCTCTCTCACCCCACGTCACACTCCTCTCTCCACACGCCTCACACTCTCTCTCTCACACGCACTCACACTCTCTCACACGCATACGCACACACACTCTCACACACGCACACACTCTCACACACACAAACACAAACACACTCTCTCGCTCCTCACCGCCTCACACTCTCTCGCACTAACGCCCTCACACTGCGCCACACGATACGCACGATCCCCCACAACACACACACTCTCCTCCACCACTCACACTCTCTTCTCACACGCCACACTCCTCTCTCACCCACTCACACTCTCTCCACGCATAACGCCACACACTCACACACGCACACACACCCTCTCACACACGCATCACACTCGCCACACGCATACGCACACCACGCTCTCCCCTCTCACACGCACCACACTCTCTCTCTCTCTCTCGCACTCACTCTCACTCGCACTCACTCGCACTCACACTCTCTCTCACACGCACTCACACTCTCTCACACGCACACACACTCTCTCTCTCACACGCACTCACACCTCCTCACACGCATACGCACACACACACGCTCTCCACGCCTCACACTCTCTCATCAGCACACACACTCTCGATCCAACACTCTTCTCTCACACACGCATCCCACTCTCTCACACACACATACGCACACACACTCTCTCTCTCTCACACGCACTCACACTCTCTCACACGCACACACACACTCTCTCCCACACACACACCTCAACTCTCACACACACGCACCACACTCCTCACACGCATACGCACGGAGATACGCCAATAACCCCAGAGACACACCTCCTCACACACACTACCTCACACTCTCTCACACGCATACGCACACACACTCTCTCACATCGCACCACACCTCTCTTCTCACAACCAACTCACACGCTCTCACACGCATAGACGCACACACCCGTCTCTCTCACACACGAATCACACTCTCTCACAGTCGACGCATACTCCCACACACTCTCTCACACCATACGCAAACACACTCTCTCTCACACCACCTCACACTCTCTCACACGCAACGCACCACACATCTCCTCACCACGCAACTCACAACCCTCCTCACACGCATACTCACACCCACCTCTCTCACACACCACTCAACAACCTCACCGCATACGGCACACACACTCTTCTCAAACCCTCATTCACACTCTCTCACACCATACGCACACCCATCCTCTCTCAACACACACACACACACACTAACGCTCTCACAGCAAACGCACTGCCACTCCTCTCACAACAACGCCCACCCCTCGCTCTCACACACTCACAACACAACACACCCGCATGCTCGCACACAACACCACCCTCTCAACACTCAACGCACACACACCTCTCTCTCATCACACACACACACACACACAATCACACACACAATCACACACACACACACAAACACACACACTAACTCTCTCACTATGCATCACACTCTCTCTCTCTCTCTCCCACACACACTCTCTCACACACACACACTAACACACTCACGCCTCACGGCGCACACACCCAACCTCATGCTCACACACAGGACCCCTCTCTCTCTCTTCTCTCTCTCTCTCTCACACATACACACCACACTACTCTCTCACACACATACTCACACACTCTCGCACACAACTCTCCTCTCACTAACACACACACTCTCGCACAATAAACACACCTCTCACATCCCCACAAAACGCATTGCTCAGCACACACACACACTCTCACACACCTCTCAGCACACACACATCTCTCACACCCTCCTCGCACACACACACACTCAGTCACACACTCAGTCACACACTCAGTCACACACACTCTCTCACACACTCTCTTGCACACACACACACACACACACCTAACACACACTCCTCGTCACAACACGCATTCATCACACACACTCTCTCTCACACACACACTCCACACTCTCACGCCACCCACCACACAAACTTCGCTCAAACACGTAACACACAGCACACACGCTCCTTTAAGATTGGAGTCCTCACATACAGTTTACAACACATGCTTCATATATTCTGCCAATTAACAGCTATCTCATGAGATTCTGCACATTCCACTCTATTTAGAAGCTACACGTCCACTCTTCCTCTTTATTCAGTAGACTTTAGATTTTTTTATGTTTAAATTTATTTATGCGTGTACATTTAAGCGTACATGTGGAAAGCCATGTCATTTTTTTTTAGGTTTATTATTAAAATTAAGGTCTATAAAGTAGAATTAGAGCAAAGAAACGAGGAATATTATGCAATAAATGAAACAGCCAGGGTGAATAGGCCTGTGCAATACAATACAATAAAGGGAGTAACGTTTCATAATTAAGCTAATTAATAATTAAGGTGGGGAAAAATTAAGCAAAAATAAAGATGAAAAAGACTAACTGAAGTGTTCTGACACAAAAGCAAAGCCGCCCCTAGGGGATGTCTTCAACAACACACACACACACCCACACACACACACACTCACACACACACACACACACACACCCACAGATACACACACACACAGAAAGGAGAGAGAGCCTCCAAACCAGTTTTTGTGCACATAAAACTCTTATTACCGGATCTAAAATTACATGTCGTCATTCTCATCTGACAAAAGACTATAAATGCAACTAAAATATTAAAGTACCTAGTAAGTAAAGGTATGGCTATAATTACAGATGCAGATAAAGGCCGATGTCCAGCAGTTTGAACTCGGTCTAGTCTGTGAGGATAAACGCGGTTTATCTAGTTAATATTTTATATTAATCTTAGTGTTCATTTTACATTTAATCTCAGGACATGTCTGTAAAATGTTTCTAAAAATTTTAAATACTTACTGAACCACCTAAGGAGAGAGAAACTTTATCTCACACCATTAAACTCATGACTTTTGCAGAACCTGCTGCAACTGTGACCCTGGAGCCAAAACCATCATAAGGCTACTAATTGTAGCACTACCCACCACTATATTGTATGGGTTAAAATTATAGATTTTTTTATGCCAAAAAATAAGTAAATATCATGAAGATATTTTGTAATTTCCTACCGTAAATATATCAAAACTTACTTATTGATTAGTAATATGCATTGCTAAAAACTTCATTTAGACAACTTTAAAGATGATTTTTCTCATTTTAGATTTTTTGCACCCTCAGATTCCAGATTTTTCAAATAGTTGTATCTCGGCCAATATTGTCCTATCCTAACAAACCACACATCAATGGAAAGCTTATTTATTCAGCTTGAATAAAAATGACCCTTATGGTTTTGTGGTCCAGGATCACATTTTTCTGTTTGATGCACACACACTGGAGTTTTACTGTAAAAGCTGTTTGCCAAGTGTTTTTAGAAATGGATGAACACGTACAGTACAGTATAAATTACACACTAACAAGAACACTTGTAAAGACATTGGAGGACACATAAACACACAAATAAAGTACTGCATTATGGGTCACTTTCATAATTGTGTAGAGTTTTAGACACAATTTGATGACTTTTTCCCATAAGTAAATCTGATTTCTGATCTACTTTAAGGAATACACTATCCATAGTGGACTGCATTTTCAAAAATGTCCTCAAAACATATCAAGTGACTGTTCAACACGGTACCATGCACTCTTAAAAATAAAGGCGCTTCACCTTGTTCCATAAAGACTTTAACATCTGAGAACTTGTTCCTTTTTCACAACAAGTTCTTTGTGGCGAAAGAAGGTTCTTCAGATTATACAAAGGTAAGAAAGAGATGGTTCTTTAAAGTTCTTTGTGGAACCAAAAATGGTTCTTCTATGGCATCGCTGAGAAAACCCTTTTTGGAACCTTTATTTTTAAGAGTGTACTTACGATACGATACGATACGATATAATGATTTGTATTCTTATTACCAAAAAACTAAATAAGCCCAACTATTTGTAAAATTATTAATGATGGCTGAAAAGAGAAATGACTGTGGTTTCTAGCCGTCTCTTGAATGAGTGATTTCTTGCTCCCAGCAGCCAATAATTCAGTACCCAAAACACAATGTGGTTCAAACAAACCTGATTTATCCTGGCCACCCGTGAAGCTGTCTAGCTGCACACAGCCTGTGCCATCAACAACAGATACGGAAGAGCTTTACTTCCCTTTTGAAAGATTATACGCCTATTTATTCTGCTCCCCTAATGCATGATTAGAAGGTTTGTTGTTTTTCTCTGTCATCGGCGACCATCGGAAGAGACCTGCAACTCATTTTTTGTCTTTTGAGAAGTGCTTATTGAAAAAATCTGCCTGTTTGGTGTCATAAGAAGATGAGAGGGTCATGATTGTGGTGTAAACAATACTGAAAATGCGGTCAAGTTGCTTCCTTCTTTCAGGCGTTGACGGCTGTGGCATGATCATCTCCCACTTCATGTGGCCTGTTATATAGGAAACCCCCTGTTATTCCATCTAAGGTCTTTGCAGAAACACACACGCAGAGAAAGAGGAAGGTGAGCCGATCTACTTCCTGTCTGTCTGCTTTAGGCTTTGAGGTCGAGTGTCATGTGGCACGCAGGGAAGCGTGTAGAAAATAATCTGATCTGAGTTTTATTGATGCTTGACTGCTGCTTGCTTGCAGACGATCACTATGAGCAACACTTAACTGAGGCTCCACATGCACAACTCTTTCATTTCCCTTCAGAATTGTTGTTTTGATTCTGTGGACCCTGGAGAGAAGGGAGGATGTGCACATCGCTGATAAATAATGTAATCTTGATGCAAATTTTAGTTACTATACATGACATAAAAGTATATGGTAACACTTTAGTTTAAGGTGTCCTTGTTACACGTTACATTTATTATAATAACAAATAAATTATGCATAATTACATGCAAGTAACCCTAATCCTAGCCCTAACCATATAGTAAGTACATGTAGTTAATTTATATCACACAGTACTTAAATGTATAATTACACTGTAACAAGAACACCTTAAAATAAAGTGTAACCAAAATAAATGTAAATGTAATCTGTGACAGAAAAAAGGTAAGTAAATTAAGTACTTATGAAAATGTTTCTGATTACAAAGTGGTATTACATCTGATATTTTCACACACACCACACACACCCACCACCCACTCTCTCTCTCTCTCACACACACCACACACACACACTCACACACACACACACACACGTACGTGCTTTATTTTTAAGATTAAATGTTTTTTTGCCCCCTGTTTTCCTCTTTCGTAGCAATGCAAAGATTTGATTTAAAAAACAATATCATAGCTTTTAAACTATATCTTATGATTTTAAATCTGTATTCAACCTCAAAACGATCTTAAATAAAATTACATTATAATCTTAATTCAAGTGATGAAGGCTTTTGAAAGTCTGACAGTAATCAGTGTTGAATACTACTGTAAAGTTAAACCTGCCTGCTTTAAATGTTTCCAAATGATTAACAGTTGACATTCATTAGACATTTAGAAAAGTAATCAAAAAGCAATCAAATGTAATCAGTTACATTAATAAAATAATTGAAAAGTTACACTATTACATTTGAGACAGGATAACTTGTAGGGATGCACGATATATCGGCCACCATATCGGTATCGGCCGATAAATGCTCATTTTTTCTGTTATCGGTATCGGCCCAATAAGAAAATTTGGCCGATATCTTAAAGCCGATAAATAATGCATTATTTCCTTCAGAGACACCTCAGATGCGCGCTGTTCGTTTGCAGCCTTTTGTGCAATTGTACGTTGTAATATTGTGTTTATATATTATGTATATCTGATTTATCTCATATAGAATGCGTTGGTTAAGTTAAAAGAGCGCTTCAGTTACCGGTGTAAAAACCAAACCAGCAGTGCGCACCAACATTAATAACTATGATTGGGAATGTCGTGTATATAACATTCTAATGAGAAAATTATTATAATAAAACGTTGTGAATTCTATGGGTTTAGTTGCCGTGTTTCAGCGCGTTGTTATGGGAAGAGCGCATCCACAACAGGATCACACATTCTGACAAATAGAACGCAATAAATGCAGCATTTTGTAATATTCTGTTTATGTTGTATTATTAATCTCAGGATGCATTTCCTTGTGTTAAATAAGCTGCCAGCAAAACGCTTCAGTTTACCGTGTTCATTCAGCTCTTCAGCTTCAGCACGTGCAGCTCAAACGGCTGCTATTTAAAATTGGTATTAATTTGTTACTTTTTCAAAATCATTGATACATTATTAATAATAACAACCACTTGTATTTTTCTATTATTATTTTCATCAGCAATATGGTTTAGTAATTAAAATCATTTAATTATTGTCCGTGCAGAGGCTATTCCGTTTTATTGATCTATGGTGCATTAATTGATTCTTTACACGTGTAATGATGTCCAGTGACTTTATTTTATTTGTAAGACTTTATTATGACTAAATTTGGTAATGGGAGAGTAAAATTATTTTTAAAACATACACCGTTCAAACTAGGCTGCTTATGTTGAAGTGTTCGGGATGTGGTTTTTAATGATGAGACCTTTTTTGTAATCAGGCTCTCAAAAAGTATATAAAAATTTGGATATAGATTTATCGGCAAACATATCAGTATCGGCCTTTTTTTTTTTCAAAAATAAAGAGTAATCGGTTATCGGTATCGCCAAAATTTTCATATCGGTGCATCCTAGTAAAGTGTAATCTGTAACCCGATCACATTGCCAAAGTAACCTTCCCAACATGATCCTGGAATTATATACATTTCTACACTGCTGTCCTGATTAATTTAATGAGTGTATTCATAATGCTTTAATGATGGACTGAAGTGTACACAGCTCCCTGTTCAAACTCTGTCTTGTTACTCTCAAATAAATGCAGCCATAGTCTCTGTGTGTGTCTGGAGATGATAAAGAAATACAGGTTTGGGATTACTGTGCAAACATTTGAATGTATTTTATCGGCATTTGATTCTAGTCTCATTTCTAAAGGTCCCCCCCCCCCCCTCTCTCGTTTCCATTAAGGTCTGTATTACTTTCCGAGGCGGTTTTACAGAAATGACAGACTGAGAAAAGACAGCTTTGCGTATTTGGGTCATTTTCAGGAAATAGTTCCATTTTGCAGCCAAAACTGTCGGGATTAAATTTGTCATTAGAAAATGTTACTGCCTGTAATCATATTTTCTCTCTTCAGTCTCACAGCATCAGAGCCTTCAATCCCATCACAGTACGTTTGGAACTCGTATACTTATAATTCATTACCACACAACATACTAAGTCAGTATTTTTATATCTTGTGCCAGTGTAAAAAGTAAAATGCAATAGTTTAGTGATTTTTCCAGTATTCGATCTGAAATATGGAATTTGACAAGGCCAGTGAAAAGCATAAGTATTGACTGTAATGAAATAAAAATAAGGGCTGTAAGAAATTGAAAAAATAAAAATAAAATGTTAAACTGGCTGAAAAGAAATGGAGCGATGCAAATAATCTGGATCTGGGGTCAGATACAAATAAACAAATGCTCCGTATTAAAATACTGTGTGTCTTAAGTTCAGTGTAATTTTCCTGTAATGGTGGCATTACAGAACATATACTCATTACATACACACTTACTGCAGCAACGGTGTTTGTGTGATACAAAGTAACGAACAACACTCATAAGGCTGCTCATAACAGTAGTGCTGTGGTTTTGATGTTGGTCATACCGAAAGGTGGATGGAAAATATTAGCAAGCCACAGAGCAGCAGTCACGAGAGCATAAGTCTGGTTACCCGTGTGTTGAACCATTCATGCAGCAGCTGTAATTACCAGCAAATACAATGTAGCGAATCAGCTCATGGGAAATATAAATAATTAACCATAACTAATTATGATAAATTATTAATATTTTAGATCCACTGTAAATATTTAGCTGACCACTCAGGGTCAAACGTCTTGTCAATTCTAAGAACGTTAATTTCTGGTTAAAGGAAATAACTTTCTATGTCCAATTCTATAAGTTTTAACGTCAAATCTGCATGATTATTGCGCCGCGTTATGAGTGTAAACAATGAAACACGTCAGTGTGATACAAGTAAGGTTTTTTATTATACTAACATAAACACTTAAATAGTCGAACATACTCCATAAAACACATTAAGCCTGTCTACACATACACATACCCCACACCACACCCTACAGTTGGTATAGGAAAGGGTTAAATTTTAACTCAGCATAGAAAGAGGCATATAGAATGGATTTTATGGAACACTTTGCGTGTATATTCAACAGATCCAAAACCTGAGGGAAAAGTCAGATTCTTAGTTCAAACAAACCTTGTAAAAATGTGTAACTGATACTGAATGCATCAATTAAATCGACTAAGTTTGATACTTGCGTAGGTCTGAAAAAGATTCCTGAGCAATATTAAGGCCCCAAGATCTTGCTGAAGTTGGTTGATGAGAAAGAGCTAGTTTGAGTCAGAATCACTTGATGAATGAAAAGGACTAGGCCGGAGCCTGGCACGAGCTTTGGTATCCTGGAGCGTTTCTCACATCTTCATCTTAGCATCTCACTGAACCACCGACTGGGGCGGGTCACATGGAGTGTGGCCTTTTAAAGCCTGCAGAGATTCACGCCTCTCAAGATGGGTTCGTCCAATGAGGGAGGCTGAAATCCCAAGCGGGAGGTTGAAAATACTGGGGAGTATTATGACCCTTTGTGTGAGAGCATGGTATTTTGCATATGTAATTCGCGGGAGTGTTGAGGCACAAATTAGTACCGATTCTTAGAACATCAATATGTTGCATAGGTATCAGCATATAATATACACACTTGTTTCGATCATAAGAAGGCGAATTCATAGATACTAGACATGAAATAGTTACTTATATGAATGAGTGGTTTATCGTAAGCATGAATAAAAATAGTCTATAATACAACAGATTAAATACAACACAGCAATAATATACACAATGGCCTGAAGAAAATGGGTGTTCATTCAAAGAAGGTTTTCCTATAAATTAATTAGTAGAAAAGTCAATTTCCACTGTGCGTTTGTCCTGGGACATGCAGGGATTTTCCCTGCATTGCATTCTTTTGGCCAATAAACCCAGTGATATCATGATTAGTTGTCATGGGACCCAAGGTTGGGGATGGTTGTTCAGCCGAAAACCTAACATCAGTATATTGGGTGATGGGTCTGTGATTATTTGTTAATCTAAAGAATAATTGATTTGTTAAATCCAAAATAAAAAATTAGTGTGTCAGATTGGTCGATACGCTACATATTTCCCCCCTTTCGAGCGTTGTTGTCAGTAGAATAGACAACAACGAGCGATGTAAAGGTGCAGAACAATCAGACACGCACCTGCCACTCACGGCTGGGAGCCAGTGGTGGTTTTTGGCTGTTGGTGCCGTGTTGGATGCTGTCTGGTGGTGTGCTGTGGTGATGTAGGCTGTAGCAAGGTGTGGGTCCTCGAGCTTATGCAGCAGGTGTCGAGGCTGTGTCACCTGTCATCCTGAAGTGAGTTAATCCGGGTAGGATGTTTTTTTTTGTTGATGTTGTTAGCCAGTAGGCTATATGTGGTACCCACGATGTGGACAGACGGGTTAGACTCTCACTGGTGAGAGTGCTGGTGGTTCCAGGGATTGCAGGTAATTTTTATGGAGATTTTGTAGTGTGCAGAGATTTTCAGACTGACCTAGTGATGATGGCAGGAGAGCAGCAGATTCTTGTTAGCCCTCTGTTTTGCCCGAACGTCACTAGAAATCTGATGTTTGCGGTGTCGCTTGGCTCTTGTGCCGGCACCGACTTGAGCTTGCCTGAGTAGTGTTGGTAGAGCTTTCGCTGTTGGGAATGTGGGCCCGCTGCTCAATCCAACGATGTCTGGCTGCTTCTAGGGGTGTCGAACGGTTTCAAGGGATACTCCTCCCTTGGAGGGGCCTGATGCTGTGATGCAGAAGGCAAGGAGTCAGAGGTTTGTCCTTCTCAATACTCCTTAGTTGAGTTTTGTTCAAGGAGCTCTTTGCGAGTGTCAGCAGCTCCTGTAAACCAGAAGTAGGCGTGTCCAGCTGTCCTGGTGTAGCCTCCGTTCAGCACCCGTGTGGAGGAGGAGGTTGTGGTGGACTGCTGTTGGACATAACGTGGTGTTTGCAGGATAAGGATGCCCTTTTCCATGGCTTCTCCCAGTGGTTGGTCTGGAACCTGAGTCTGTTGCCATGGTGATGGCTCTGTCTTCTGGCTAGGGGCTTTCTGTAGACGGGTTTTGCATTGTGGCAATGCTGGGCGCCTTCTGGTGCCCACTTTGGATTCTGAGTTGTGAAGTTCAGAATCAGTGGGGTTTGACAAACACTTTTAGTGGAGGCCTTGTGCTTGTTAAAGGACTTCTGTGTCAGGTTACGCAGCTGTTGTTTAGGCATTGTGCGGCAGGCCCTAATGCTTAGATGACTTCTTGCAGCTGGTGTCCTTCGCCATCCCAGGGTAATTGTGAGCTTGGAGTAAGTTTGTCAAAGTTTGTGGTAGTAAGCATGGGGAGTTTCAAATTTGGTGTCTAGGGCAGTGATCAGTCCATGTTCAGACTCTGGGTCTGAGAGTATTTAGGTTGCCAGATGTGTTGTCTCTGGCCAGCTCGTTGGGGTCTGTGGGGTCACACGGTGTGTGTGTCTGCAGTGATCCTCTGGAAAGGTCCTTGCCCCACCCCCTTGTGGCTGCTGATTGGTGACGTGTGAACAGTGGCTCTCGCCCCCCCCTCGCAGGTTCAAACTCTTGGCTGAGGGGGTGGGCCTGCTGGCCAGGGGAAGTTCTGTTTCGTGTTTTCCCTATCTGTTCTCCTTGTGGTCTGCAAGCATATTTCAGTTCAGTTGTGACACTGAATTCACCTCGTTGCGTTGCTTCGTTTCGCCTGAAATTTTTTTTTTTTTTTGTTGCAGCTGCAGAGGTTTTCAGGGAGCTGACTTGTGAAGTGTCAAGCAGAAGGCTTTGGCTCCCTTTCCCCCCTTTCGTAGCTGTGCACAGGCGTGGAGGGCTTGCACAGCTGGCGACGTGATGTTCAGCCAGATGTCTTTTGCTTAAGTCTATGCGCAGACGGTAGGACTGTTTAAATTCTTTCTGAACCAAGTCAAGCTCATTTCTAATTGCTGAGTCAGGGTTTGGACCTCAGCTTTGGCTGTATGCAGCTGGCTTTGTAAGGCCTTAGATGTGGTGTCTCTTTCATTTAGTTCCACATATGTTGTTTTTTAAGAGTGACTTGTGTGAAACAGTTCTCTTTTCAAGTCCTGTGTGATGGCTTTTTCCAGCGGCGCTTGGTGTTGATCAGCTGTTAGAGCCTCTGTGAAGACTAGTGATTTACTTCTGTCGCACCATACTGAGGTTCTTTGCATCCGTTCTGTGCATTCTCTTGTTGAGCAGGTGTCAGTTCACTGCAGAATTCTGTGACTTGCAGTTTCAGCTCATATACCTCCTGTCTGAGGCCCTTGAGGGTGTGGGACGAGGAGAGGATGATGCTGGTCAAGTGTCCGCTTATGTCGCAGTCTCGCTGTTCCATTCTTTGCCATGGCAGGTCGTTGGCTACTTTGAGCTGAATGATGTCCATTACAGGGCTCTACTGAGTGTCCAGGTGGTCCTGGTGAGCTGAAAGGGATGGGTCTGTGGAATGTCTGCGAATTACTGGCACCACTGTGGGAACACAGAGAGAGAGAGACACAAGGCAAATGCAGGTACGTACAGCGGTGTTAAACTATCTCTAAGGGGAACGGCTGTGTAGGCCGTTTAAGGTATGACTAGCTGGTGGGAGGCAGCTAGTGAGGGAGGGTGCTATGTTTTTGTGTTCGTGAAAACAAAGGAAGAGTTTGAGTAACTTTGCTGAGGGGCCGTAAGCAGGGGTCAGCTAATGACCGGGCTATACTACTGATGGTTCACGGGTTTGGTCACTATGACGAAACTGAAATAATATAAGATGAACTCAAAAAAAAAGGAACATTTCCAATACCTATTTTAGTTTGTTTCTAAGAGATATGGCTAAGCAGGTTTCACTTGTGTGTGATGCTGTAATAGACTTCATAACCCTAGGGTTAGGCTGTTAGCTACACTAGCAGGGACCCACCAAATACCTCAACAAAAGAAAAAAAACAGTGGGAATTGTTCCTAGTTCTACCTTGGCTTACATTGTGTTGAACAGTAGCTGCCCTTCAATGTATTAGGCCTGGCAATGAGGCGTGAGGAGAAGTAGAGAGGAAACAGGGATTATGCTACTAATAACATGTATAACTCGCTAAGGAAACAACAGTTGCTCAAACTACTGTAATCCTATCCAAAAACGAGGATGGTGATGGTGAAATAACTAAAATAAGGTAAAAGTAAAGCACAACAAACAAAAATTTAAATAAAAAAAAGGGTCCTAAGAGCTGTAGGAAATTAAAGGGGGAAAGTAAATAAACAAAATAAAACAAAATAAATAAAAATGAATAAAATAAAAAATAAATAAAAAATTTGATTTAATTAAATCTCAAATTTAATACAAATCAATTTAGCTGAATTGGTACATTTGTGCTAAACAAATGTAAATAAATGCAATAAAATAAAAAAAGAGGTAGAATAAAGTCAAAACAAAATAAATAAACACAAGTAAAACCTAGTAGGGTGTGGGTCCACAGGACCTGTGAGGGCTGCATCAAACAGGAAAGTGACAACAGGAGGTGACGGAGAGAGAGAGAGGGAGAGAGAGATGGAGAGAGAGGTGTGGTTAGAAAGTTTCACTTTACACGCCTATCTAAGTGTTAGTCAGATGCTAACAGCTAGCGGTTGAAGTAAAGGGCTTAGCTTAAGAGTTATCGTTAGTTACACGCAATTCTTTGTTTACACACAGGTCTGTGAAGTGGATGCTGTTGTCAGATTAACCGGAAGAGTCTGCTCACACTTCCGGGGTCACGTGTTGCTAGGAGACCAATGCAAACTCACAACAGGTGCAAGTGGAGCAGAACTTGCACTCCTGTGAGCATGCATGGGAAACTCATGAATGTCCCATACAAATTAATTTATTACTCAAAACAGCACATTCACTTCAAAGGCAATGGTGGATTCGTAGTTAGCTACGCAAGAATAACACCATTAATTTTACGTAATGTTTCACATGAGCGAGTCAAAATGAAAAACAATGATACGTAACACATAATAAGGACTTAAATCGGTGAAATGAGGAGCATCGCTCAGATCAACTACACAGTACTGAAGAAGGGGATTTCTTCGCCCAAGATCAGACCAATTCATTCTGGTACCATTTATATGAGCTTCTAATCCCGAGATTTCGTCGTCAGAAAATATACTTATGCTCCACTAACAACAGAGATTAGGATTTCTTCGCTAAAATCAGGTTTGTTTCTTATCGTACGATTTAAAAACATTATATCACTGAAACTTTCTAATACCTGTAGGTAGGCACCTTCAAGCTATAGTTTTATCGGATTATAATCAGAACCTGGTGCGCGCAAATATAAGAGTTACGTAAATGTTTCACATGAGTGGTCGATATGAATACAATGATACATAACACATAATAAGGCCTTAAATCAGTGAATTGAGGAGCATCGCTCAGATCACCTACTCAGTACTGAAGAAGGGGATTTCTTCGTCCCAAAATCAGACCGATTTATTCTGGAACCATTTATATGAGCTGCTAATCCCGAAATTTCGTCGTCAGAAAATAGACTTATGATCCACTAACAACAGAGATTAGGATTTATTCGCTAAAATCAGGTTAGTTTCTTACTGTACGATTTAAACACATTATAGCACTGAAAACCTCTTACTGCTCGCAGGAAGGCATTCAAACTATAATGTATTGAGTTTGATCAGGAAAATGTCTATGCGCATGGAGAAGAAGTACTAAACGTATGAGACAGACACATAAGGATGATTATTGGGTCTGCTTGCAAGCAATGTTTAAAACGATTCCACCGTTCTAAATTACTGCTCGTATTGCCTAAAGTAGGAAACTATTGTTTCCCAGCAATGTGAATGCCGGGATTTTTCTGGCTAGCGTGTCAAAGTTTCTGGGGGTCACATCATGCGCTGCTGCGGGGATGCCTGGAAGTATTACAGTTCTGTTCTGTCAGCTGTTAAGCAGAAAGTGTTGGCTCCCCACTTCGTAGCTTGGAGCATATGAGGAAGTTTGCACTGCTGAGCGAGGATGCAGGAGTAGGGTGTCTCTCCAACTGCGTCTCTTTTCGCCGCCTGTAGGAGTACCTGAGTTCTCTTCGGAGCATGTCAAGCTTGTCTTGAGTGGTGTTCAGCTGCTGGATCAGAGTCTCAATTCTGGCAAATTTGTCTAAGAGCTCAGAATTTGCTGCTTTAATAGTATTTTTGTGTGGGTGTTTCCTTTCAAGGTCCTTTCTGGCTACCTTTTCCAGGGGCTCTTGCTGTTCAGCAGCTGTCAGAACCTTTTGAAGTCTATTGATTTCCTCCTGTAAATCCATTCTGCTGGGGTCCTTGTGGGAAACCGCCGTGATCTGTTGCTTGAGATCATTTACATCCTGTTTCAGACCCATGAGGTTGTGGGCCATGACCTTGGCGAGCTTTTTGTAGCCATAAATCTCGCTTGAGTCATGAGTCTGAGGTACTCCTCTCTCTGTGTCCAGTTGCTTTCGGCCCAGTAGGTGGTCGTCGGCCCTGGGTAAAGGGGGGTGTCCGCACACGCGGGCCAGCCCTCTCTGTTTGCAAATTTTTTTTTTTTTTTTTCCCTGGGCAGTAGTTGAGCATCTGCACCGTTGACACACTGGTGTTTGAGCGTAAGGGCTAGAGACTACTACATGATCAAAACAGAGTGTGAATGCTAAAATATTTTTGGGTCAGCATATGTTTTGCTGAGAAGGGCGTAAACAGGATTTTGATTGAGGACTTAAGACTACTGTCAAATTATTGACAAATTATCACTCAGAATTTACTGACAGTTCCCCAAACAGGCTTAATCTCTGAGAGATGAAGGAGAAAAGGGAAAAGCAGAAGGAAAAGGAGAGAATTTCTATTATAGATATGGTAGTATATTATTAGTATTATTTTTTTTTTAAAAATAAACAAGTCAAAAATAGAAATGTCTCGGGTTCCTTTTGAGGTTCAGAGAGAACATCAAGGGGGCATAACTTGTAAATGGATTTAAAATTAGCTGCCTGCTATTAACAAACAAGGTAATCATTCTGGTATTAGGCACAAATAGCAGCACTAGTGATTAGTGAGTTACTAAAAGCACCCAATACCTTAATGAGTCTTACCTCGATAGACAGTTAAGATTTAATTAAAATTAGATTTAATTAACTAGTAACTAAGCAATAGCATGCAGGAAGGATACATCTAAGATAGTTAAAATTCGCTGAGACGAATTGAAGATTGAGAAACATAGAAAAAGAAGAGAGAAAAAAGAAGGAAGAGAAATGGAAAAATCAGAAACGAGGTATTAGGTTAAATTCAAATTGCTTCACAATGCACACACATGCTGTATTTAAGAGCCTCAATTAAAGAGTGTTAACCCCTAATTTTTAAAGCTATTTGGTAGCTTAGCCTAAAATGAAACTATGCTAAGTCGTGTTAGCTTAGCTTCTTCAAATGGTTTGTTTACAAACATGTCGTGTTGTGCTATGTGACGTTAGCACGTCCTGTGACAAGTTGTTGTCACGGTAAACAATGCATGCCAGTGTAATTAACGCAATTTAATGTCTGTCTATTTTAAAAAGTCACAGTTTTAGAACATGGTGCTTTCAGCCTTCAAGACTTGTCGCATTACATAAGCACTTCGGTGAGTGCTTCACTAATGCAACAATAAACTTCTTGCACTTGTTTAAAGAATTACAAAACGGGTTTACTGTAAGTTAAAACCGGTTTAAACATATATATGTAGTTATGTTTGCCTCACATATGAGTACTAAAGTACAGTATTACACCTTTAATTTCACTCAGCGAGTGAAACACAGAAATGACCACCAGGTTGCTCGGCTTATTTATATACAGTCAAAGTGTAGATGAATAGCTTCAATCTAATTATAAACTATAAGACCTTTATGCTGTAGAAAGGGGAGCAGCGCTCAAATCTACCTTGATATAACTGTACAGAGATTTCTTCTTCAAAGAAACAATTTAAGCAATACTGCAATTTTGTGATTTCTTCACTAAAGAATATTACATTATGGTACAGTTTGGACATGCCGCTGAGCTGAGATTCAGACTTACACTTTGTCAAGACAGATTTATGCTTTAATACTGAAATTAGGGTTTCTTTGCTAAAATCAGATTAACCTTACACCGATGCCATTAAGCATGAAATACATAAAGACTCTCACAATGATAATAGCAGTACCAATTCAAACCCCCACTTTATCTGCATCCCAACAAGCCAGCAAATAGGGACACAAAAGGGCATCTGAAGTCACGCCCTATTTTAACCTGGACTATCAAGCACACACTTTTAAGTTGCCATTGTTTAAACTCATAACTTTCGTTTTATCATTCCCGCATTCTCCACCAATATCTGTAGCGAATCAGCTCATGGGGACATATGAATAATTAACCATAACTAATTATAATTAACTATTCATATATTAGATCATCGGTAGATATTTAGCTGACCATTCAGGGTCAACCGTCTTGTCAATTCTAGAACGTTAATTTCCTGGTTAAAGGAAAAAACTTTCTTACTGTACAATTCTACAAAAACTTGTAGCATAAATCTGCATGATTAAATGACTCCAGTTATGAGCAAACAATGAACAACGTAAAGTGTGATACAAGACTTTATTAACTACATAAACACTTAAACTAGTCTAACCTCCTACATAAAATTACATTAAAGCGGTTACCATACACGATTACACACACACACACACATACAGTGGTATAGGAAAGGGTTAAAGTTTAGCACTAAAGAAAGAGACATAAGGAATGACTTTTATGGAACCATTTTGCATATTCAGAAGATCTAAAACCTGAGGGAAAACGTCAAATTCTTAGTTCAAACAAACCTTGTAAAAAAGTGTAACTGATACTTAATGCATAAATTAAATCGACTAAGTTTGATACTTGCGTATGTCTGAAAAAGATTCCTGATGCAATCTTAAGGCCCCAAGATCTTGCTGAAGTTGGTTGATGAGAAAGAGCTAGTTTGATTCAGAATCACTTGATGAATGAAAAGGACTAGGCCGGAGCCTGGCACGAGCTGTGGTATCCTGGAGCGTTTCTCACATCCTCATCTTAGCATCTCACTGAACCACCAACATGGGCGGGTCACATGAAGTGCGGCCTTTAAAACCTGCAAAGATTCACGCCTCTCAAGACGGGCTTGTCCAATGAGAAAGGCTGAAATCCCAAGCGGGAGGTTGGAAATACTGGGGATTTTTATGACTCTTTGTCTGTAAGCATGGTATTTTGCATATGTAATTCGCTGGAGTGTTGAGGCACAAATTAGTACCGATTCTTAGAACATCAATATGTTGCATAGGTATCAGCATATAATATACACACTTGTTTCGATCATAAGAAGGCGAATTCATAGATACTAGACATGAAATAGTTACTTATATGAATGAGTGGTTTATCGTAAGCATGGATAAAAATAGTCTATAATACAACAGATTAATACAAAACTGCAATAATATACACAATGGGCTGAAGAAAATGGGTGTTCATTCAAAGAAGGTTTTCCTATGAATTAATTAGAGAAAAGAGTCCATTTTGTTGTGCATCATGTGTCTTTCCTATGGAAAATGTAGTAAGTTTCTCTACCCACATTCCTTTGGGCCATAAAACCAGTGATATCATGATTAGTTGTCATGGTGACCAAGGTTGGGGGATGGTGTTCAGCCGAAAACCTAACATCCAGTATATTGAGTGAGGGGACTGTGACGATTTGTTAATCTAATGAATAATTGATTTGTTAAATCCAAAATAAAAATTAGTGTGTCAGATTGGTCGAGACGCTACACAAACCAGCTGATCAATAATGACAGTCAAACACTAAGAACCCTTGGAGTCATTGTTGCTAGAATGTTCACTTACAAAAAAAAAAAAAAAAAAAAGTCTCTGGATCAGTGAGCAGCAAACCTTACACAAACAGGATTTCATCAGACGAGCATGTGTATCTTCTGCCATCAACATCAAGAAAATAAAAACTAACAATTATACAAAAATTAGGCCTGCTTCATGAAGCAAATCTCACAAAGGAACAGCCAACTTGTTTCACAACAAATTCTTAACACAAGTTAGATATTGCATTAAACACAAGAGATTTTTAGGATCATTTAGAGTTTGTGCGCATTCACAAATTGTAATTACAATTAAGCACAACCAAGTTCTCATTGCACTAATGCAGTTAAACAATTTCAAAGAAACTTAAAAGGCTAAATTGGACTAAACATTTATTATTTGCTTTGGTATGAAGTACAAGGCAAACAAAAGAGGTTGTGTGAAATTCACCCAATAAAGTTGATTTCATTCCATCCAGGAATCAGACCAAAAACAAACTAAATTAAAACACTGCTTGTGAAATGCAATTGTCACTTCCAAATACAGTTCGTGGATGATTTAAAAAAAAAAAAAAAAAAACCCACACACACTAGAACAAAACCAGTGTGTTTGGTTCAAAAAAAAAAAAATATAGGATAATCAAATCTAACACACACATACAGTGGGTACGGAAAGTATTTATACCCCCTTAAATTTTTCACTCTTTTTTTTATTGCAGCCATTTGCTAAAATCATTAAAGTAATTTTTTTTCCTCATTAATGTACACACAGCACCCCATATTGACAGAAACACAGAATTGACATTTTTGCAGATTTATTAAAAAAAAAACCTGAAATATCACATGGTCCTAAGTATCAGACCCTTTGCTCAGTATTTAGTAGAAGGCACCCTTTTGATCTAATACAGCCATGAGTTTTTTTTTGGGAAAGATGCAACAAGTTTTTCAGGATTTGGGGATCCTCTGCCATTCCTCCGTGCAGATCCTCTCCAGTTCTGTCAGGATTGATGGTAAACGTTGGTGGACAGCCATATTTAGGTCTCTCCAGAGATGCTCAATAGGGTTTAAGTCAGGGCTCTGGCTGGGACACTCAAGAACAGTCACAGAGTTGTTGTGAAGCCACTCCTTCGTATTTTAGCTGTGTGCTTAGGGTCATTGTCTTGTTGGAAGGAAACCTTCGGCCCAGTCTGAGGTCCTGAGCACTCTGGAGAAGGTTTTCGTCCAGGATAGCCCTGTACTTGGCCGCATTCATCTTTCCCTCAATTGCAACCAGTCGTCCTGTCCCTGCAGCTGAAAACACCCCCACTGCATGATGCTGCCACCTCCATGCTTCACTGTTTGGACTGTATTGGAAAGGTGATGAGCAGTGCCTGGTTTTCTCCACACATACTGCTTAGAATTAAGTCCAAAAAGTTCTCATCAGACCAGAGACTCTTATTTCTCACCATCTTGGAGTCCTTCAGGTGTTTTTTAGCAAAATCCATGCGGGCTTTCATGTGTCTTGCACTGAGGAGAGGCTTTCCGTCGGGCCACTCTGCCATAAAACCCAGACTGGTGAAGGGCTGCAGTGATGGTTAACTTTCTACAACTTTCTCCCATCTCCATCTCTGGAGCTCAGCCACAGTGATATTTGGGTTCTTCTTGACCTCTCTCACCAAGGCTCTTCTCCCACGATAGCTCAGTTTGGCAAGACGGCCAGCTCTAGGAAGGGTTATGGTAGTCACAAACGTCTTTGTAGGATATGGAGGCCCTGTGCTTTAGGAACCTGAAGTCCAGCAGAAATTTTTGTAACCTTGGCAGATCTGTGCCTTGCCACAATTCTGACTCTGAGCTCTTCAGGCAGTTCCTTTAACCTCACGATTCTCATTTGCTCTGACATGCACTGTGAGCTGTAAGGTCTTATATAGACAGGTGTGTGTGGCTTTCCTAATCAAGTCCAATCAGTATAATCAAACACAGCTGGACTCAAATGAAGGTGTAGAACCATCTCAAGGATGATCAGAAGAAATGGACAGCACCCGAGTTAAATATATGAGTGTCACAGCAAAAGGTCTGAATACTTAAGACCATGTAATATTTAAGTTTTTCTTTATTAATAAATCTGCAAAAATGTCAACACTTCTGTGTTTTTCTGTCAATATGGGGTGCTGTGTGTACATTGAGGAAAAAAAATGAACTTAAATTATTTTAGCAAATGGCTGCAATATAACAGTGAAAAATTTAAGGGGGTCTGAATAATTTACATACCCACTAATAAAAATAAATATATACACACACACACACACACACACGCTCCAAAGGGTGCGAGTCAGTCGGTTGCATAGCATTTGGTCCACTGTTGGTTTCAGTCAGGAGCTGAGAGTCGATGCTTCCTACCAAAGGATCAGCTGCAAGGAGAAGAGGCATTAGCAGCAGTTTGGTATCACACTATTGTCTGTTCTGGTCTATTGTTTTCCTGCTATATAAATATTCCCACAGTGAAGACAGACATTAGTGCTGATCTTCAAAATTGCATAAAAACAGCAAACCAGATTGTAGCTCTAGCCATAGTTGATACTGTCTGTGCGCATCAGCCTGCCCTCTCGTCTGATCGTGGGTTTAATGTGATATAGGAAAGTGTCAGGGATTCAGACTGGTTAAAGGTTGTTCCTCCAGAGATGCACGGAGGAGCTTGTAATTGGGATGGAAACCTGTAAGAGGTTAATGAACGGTCACTGGCTCTCACCCCACGATAATGAGCTGAAATCGCATACAGAGAGGCGCACAAGGCGGAGGGGGAAAACAAAACCCCACACTTTCTTACACAGTTAAAACTAGCACAATTTATAAAAGATGCTTAAATGGATTTCGCAAAGCGAACATGTTTGGGCATCTTCCCCTAGTATTAAAAACATGTGTCCTCCTGGAATGACCTGTTGTACGTCGGGGTATATACACACACACACACAATCTAGTCCCATCGGTTAGAAAATTGATAGCAATGTCAGACAAAGTCAGTTTATTTGTTGTAGCGATATACACAGTAGATCCCGCTCGGTTTGCCATTTGAACAAATTATTGGTTTTCTGTACATCTACGGAGAAGCAACATTTACTCCAAAGCCTACTGCACAGACTTCATGAGCCTCTAACTGCCTACAAAACAAACCAAACACAGAAACTTTCACTTTATAGCTTGCCGGCACTGCAGCAACATTTGGCCTCACATTAACCTCAAGACAGACATCAGAAAAGTCAGTCATTACAGCAATGATGCATTACACTCAGTGATGTCTCAACACCTCTCACTAAAATATCTTTATGTAAATGGGGTGGGGGGATGCAAAGCAGGAAAATGCCACATCTCCCCAAAATGTATTAGAGTCAGACAGTGGGGGAAAAAAAAACCCGACAAAAGGTTAAATTTGCAGGCTGTATTTTGTACCCTAGTTGTGGAAAGGGTCCGACACACAGCGATTACAGCTTAAATCTAGTTCATTTTGCAGCAGTGAGATCAGCAATAATGGAGAATATCTGGTATAATTAGACTAAAATATGCATGATTGCTTGGGTCTCCTGCAGCTCAATGACCTTGCTCATATTAATGGAGTGAAAATGAGCAGAGCTCATGTTCAGAGATATAACTCTGAACAACTCCACTGTGACACACACTACTGAGTGGTTTGGCTTGAAGAAATGCCAACAGCACTGCAAACCCTATGCGTCAAGTAATTAACTGTATTTAATGGGGAATAATTAACCTTGACTAGCATTTAGAGCTTCCTACTCATTGTGAGAAACTGAAACGTTTAAGTAACCAGAATTGAGTTAAAGACTTTAAACTGGTTTCTAAATGCACATTAAGTTCACAAACAATGACCGTGACAGAAGATTGGTCACAATGTTACAAAAACTCAATTAATAGTAAAATGCTACTGAGCTTATATTGGACTTCTGCCAGCTTGTTAGTGCTTACAGTGAGGCTGCAACATTAAGATTATAAAGAGCATCATAGTAAAAGATATATATATATATATGCATTGTGTAAAAGCCACACCTATATTCCCTAAATCTAAAGTGCAACATTTATTCAGAACCATACGGTCAGCTCAGACACGAGATGAACAGATTTGTGCGCAGTTTCATACATGAGCATGAGGCGGCTGTATCGATGCTCACACCTGTAACTGCTCTGCTGTCGTCTCGGTCAAACAGGTGGAGCTCCAGCATACTGACAAACACTGGAGCTCCAGCCCTCGACCGGCTCGATCACACCAGCGTCTTACCAGGGTTACAGTCTGTGAGGAGAGAGCAGATGGACAGCAGCACTTTGGAGACAGTGAGTGCCGGGCTCCAGTTGTCCTTCAGGATGTCCAGACAGATCACACCCTGACTGTTGATGTTGCAGTGGTAGAGTATTATCATGCGAACGATAAGCCATGACACAACAGACAACAGAGCAAGGAGAAGTGTGCGTAATGAGTGGATGAGGAGACATCACGGAGGTGCGCTTAGATAAATAATGGAAAACCATTCATTTTAAAAAGCAAAGCATAGACTGTGGCGAGCCTTGTCCTCAAAACCATGTCTGAACTAAATGCAGTAAAACCTTCAGCTAACATAATAACAGACAAAAAACTGAGAACAGAACTGAATAAACCAACAAAATGCACCAGAGACCGACAACAACTGACAAAAATTCAATGAGAAGAGGGAACACAAGGGCTTAAATACACAGACACTAATGAGAGTAACAAGACACAGGTGAGAACAATCAAAATGCAACGAAGGAATCACAGGAAACGGAAACTTAATCACTGAAAAAAATGAGACAACATTTTTTAAGGTAAGTGGTTGCAAACAATTTAATTTAGCTACATTTAAATAAAAAAAAAAATGTTGAAAGTTAGTCAACTACATTTGTTTATTTAAATGTAGCCAAAATAAATTGATTGCAACCACTTACCTTCAAAAAAATTTGTAAATTCAATTTTTTTTCAGTGTAAATGGATGACAAACTAAAAGTCCAACAAGGACTCACAACACAAGTGTTGTCCTTCTTGTCTTGAGTCATTATGCTACATCTTTGGTTTGATGCCATTTTAACTATTAATTTCAACCAATTAAATGCTTTTCTACGTAGAAATACACACTTCTCATCCTGGATTTTGACTGGTCAGATAATATATCATCTAGTGCAGGGTTTGTTTCACAGACAACTGAATTTTTCAGAGATAAAAATATCACAGGGCTTAAAAAAAATCAAAAATTATTGTTCTAGCGAAAGGAGAATGTAACATGATGAATTTGCGTAGTAAAGTTCAGCTGGTAGAGCATGGCATTAAAAAATATATGGGTTAGTTTCTCAGAAAACACATAGATTGTTTAAATGTATCATTTGAATTCAGTCTAAATTGCTTTGGATATACAGTAAGTGCCAAATGCACTAATGTCAAAGTAAATTGCACATGTTTAGTGAAAAAATCACAGCAATTTTCTGCCCATTTACTGAGCAAGCATATAGATTCAGAACATATCCGTATGTTTGGTGAAGCAAATCATCTTTGAGTGTTGTAGAATCAGCCCTGAGGGTCACTCACAACACTTTCTGTGTCATGCCATTACCTCTTCATTATCTGTTCATTATCTCTCATTAAATCACACACTCTTCTCACATGCTCTCTTGAATGAGGTTTTTACGGCCACACAAGTGAAAGTGACGATCCATCTTTCTGCCCAGGTGAATTAAGTCTATGGGGAGTTTACTGATCTCAGGTCAAGCTCTCCTTTGGACCATTATCAGTATATCAAGTCTTTAATGACTGAATTAATGTGTCTTGATACTTAAACCAGGCTTCTCTTAAGTAGTTTAACTGGCTGCCATGCCTATAACAAGACAGACACATCTATTTCTGTCTTCAGAGATTTCAGAAATAGTTCAGCAGGGAGAAAAGCAGAAGAGGGGTTTCAGCCTAAAGAGGCATTTCTTATGTGTTGAACGGTATCTTCCACACACAATCAAACATTTTCCAGAATTCATTCAGAACTGCATTTAAAATGCCTTTTTAATTCCCTTTTAATTCCTGAATATGAATTAAGGTAACATGGTGCAGAAATATAAAGGATTCTAAATCCAAAATCGAATGCAATTGTATAAACAAGAACAACTGCAATGGAAAGAAATTCACAGAAATTCTTAAAAATGTGTAATTCAGTTTTAAATAAAGCATTTCCTTTTTCAGAATGAATCACCCACACTCAACATACAAGGTTTATTTTCATGCAATGTTGACATTCAAGATTAAAATTAGGTTCAAGATCTATATACAGCAAGACAAAAGTTACCAAGAATCCATTAAATAACTTAAAGACATAGTTCACCCAAAAATAAATAAACAAACATTGTGTCATCATTTACTCACCTTCAGGTCTTTCTAAACATGACTTTCTTTAGACAGCGACTCATGCAAGGTAAGAGTTTGTGTGAATAATGACTCAAATGTCAGTTTCTCGCAGACTGTGCATTTTATAATGCATCATATTACTTCTATGGTATACTTTCATGGCACCCAATAGCTGCATGCTTTCACTGAGAGGTTTCATTAACTTGCACTCTAAAGAAAAACACAGATTAAAAGGACTCCAACTCTAACAATGAGAGTCAAAAAGAGAGCTCTGACCTTGGGTGGTGTGAGTCTGGTGAGAAAGCCATGTCTGGACATACACTGAACCTGGAGGAGCCAGGATAGTGGACCTGCACTCGTAGATCTTTTCTCCTTTAGGACCAAACGCACAACCAGGTCAATGCAGAAGAGAGGAGCTGCACTGAAACATTAGACTGATTCATAAAAACATGCAGATTATGTAATCCTCTTTAGTGTGGGTACTCATAAATACAGAGCAATGTCTTGTTTTTTTTTTATTTTTTTTTTTTTTTTTTTTTTTTGTTTTTTTTTTTTTTTTTTTTTTTTTTTTTTTTTTTTTTTTTTTTTTTTTTTTTTTTTTTTTTTTTTGGCCAACCTGCAGACACCAAATGTGTGGTACGAGTAATTATGGGATGCTGGCAATGCCAGAGTATCTGGCTACCGAAAGCATGCTGGGACTGAGGACAGCTATTCTGTCAGGCTCATATGTGGATCTGATTCTTGTCAAAAAGCCTAAAGGAAAACTAATGGAATTTCTATCAAAATGTGGAGCCAATCCCAGTGTGAGCAAACATTAACAAGATCATACTGGATCTTTATTTCTTTATTTTGTCAGAATGTCAGTTTATCCAGCTGGATTTAACTTGATTCATATTTTATTTTATGGATTCATATTTTAGCCCTTTAGGATTTCTTCCAAAGATGACAGAAATTCCATTAGCAATCCATTAGCGTTCATTCAGGATTTGTAACTCCGGGGAATGGATTTACACGAGTGTGTGTGTGTGAGCAGCTCAGTCTAGGTTTACACATAGTTTTTTTTGTGCATCTAGCTGATATGAAGATACAATGTGAAACAGTTCCAAGGTCTCATTAAAGCAAATATTTACATAAAATATATGCTGATTGTATTACAGTGTATGAAGTGTATTAACGATTACATTTATTCTTTTTTTTATTGTAAGATTTTATATTTGCCGTTTTTTCCTTTTATTGGGATAGGACAGTATTTTACAGGAAAAAAGTGTGAGACAGAGGAGAAAGGTCCAAAAGCCGGGACTCGAACTCAGGACACCCGAAGCGTAACGGCGCTATATGTCGACACGCTGCCCATGAAGCTATTGGCGTCAACTTTATTCAATCAGTAGATGCTTTTATCCAAAGCAAATACAGCAAATGAGCAACAACACAAGCAAGCTGTCTTAAGAGGCAGTTTTCAGCATGAAGCGAAAAGTCACCCTACCTGACCTGTTTTCTAAATGCATGTTATGGATCCTTTTATGAACAATTTACCCATACATATGTTTCACAAACAAATAAATAATCAAAATACTCTTACTGGACCTTCTGGTGAAAATGCTTGATTTCTGCAATCAATTAGTTCACTTAAAGCAGTCCCTGAAAGACCACATTCATCTGCCTTTATACTTGTTTTTATGTTTAACCCTGTTGAAAAATCCGCCTATGCTGGTTAGGTATGTTTTGAAGAAAGTCAGCTGGTTTGAGCTGGTCATGTGTGGTTAAGTGGTCATGTGCTGGTTTAAGCTGGTCATGAGCTGGTTTAAGCTGGTCATGTGCTGATTTAAGATGGTCATGAGCTGGTTTAAGATGGTCATTGCTGGTTTTAAGCAGGTCCTAGTGGTCATGTGGCGGTTAGTTGATAATGTGCTGGTCCATGAGCTGGTTAAGTGGTCATGTGCTGGTTTAAGATGGTCATGTGCTGGTCATGAGCTGGTTTAAGCTGGTCATGTGCTGGTTTAAGCTGGTCATATGCTGATTTAAGATGGTCATGAGCTGTTTAGATGGGGTCATGTGCTGGTTGAACGGTCCTTAGCGGGTCATGTGCTGGTTTAAGAGGAGTTTCAGGTGCTGGGTAATGAGCTGGTTTAAGCGGGAATGTGCTGGTCATGGAGCTGTCTTAAGCTGGTCAGTGATGGTATGAGTGGTTGAGGGTATGGGCTGGTCATGAGCTGGTTTAAGCAGGTCATGTGCTGGTCATGAGCTGGTTTAAGCTGGTCATGTGCTGGTCATGAGCTGGTTTAAGCTGGTCATGTGCTGGTTTAAGCTGGTCATGTGCGGTTTCAGCTGGAATTAGCTGGTGTAAGGTGGTCATAGCTGGTTTAAGCTAGTCATGAGCTGGTTTAAGCTGGTCCTTACCTGGTCATGAGCTGGTTTAAGCTGGTCATGTGCTGGCTTAAGCTGGTCATGAGGTGGTTTAAGCTGGTCATGTGCTGGTCATGAGCTGGTTTAAGCTGGTCATGTGCTGGTTTAAGTTGGTCATGAGCTGGTTTAAGCTGGTCATGTGCTGGTTTAAGCCAGTCCTTAGCTGGTCATGTGCTGGTCATGAGCTGGTTTATGCTGGTCATTTGCTGGTTTAAGCTGGTCATGTGCTGGTCCTAAGCTGGTCCTGAGCAGGAGCTAGTTGCTTAGGACCATCTTAAACCAGCAGCCATGCTTCAAAACATACCTAACCAGCATATGCTGGTTTTTTCAACAGGGAAGTGAAACCTCCACATCCAAAAATCCAATTACAATGGAAAGTTGAAAATAATGCTTGCATCTGACAATTAAATCACTTTACTCTACTAGGGTCAAGAGTGTGAGCCTCAATGTGCACAAAACAAGGTCATTTCCTGGAGATCTACATACATACGTCACAACACAACAAACCAGAGACTGACTGATCAGCTCCTCTCCAGAGATATTTCTGTCCACAGACACATATCAAGAGGATCAAAAATAGTGAAACAGGAACTATTAGCAGCAGCCATTGTGTTCAGTGTGTGTGCAGACAGGAAGTGTCAGAAAGGATTTCCTCCTCATCGTCAGTTGTTCTGTTTGAGTGCTCACGGTTTTTAAGGGATTAGCAAAGATCTCTGTAAAGTTTCAGTTTACTGCAAATGATCTATGAAATGTGACACACCCCTGGGAAGACCAGATTTATACATGAGAAAAGAGAGAGAAAAAACATATTTTAAGCATTTAAAATCAATTTGGCTGAAAATTTGAGAAGGCACATGCCTCGGTGTGAATAGAAATGACACTTCTGTGTGTCACACCGCATGTGCTAAACGAGAGAGAATTATTACACACAGATTATGTGAGTGGGAGGAATATAAGCACAGCTAACAGTGTTCACATGTAAAAGATACAGAGAGAGAGAGAGTCTATAAAGACAGGAGAAAGTGAAAGAATGAGTGTGACAATAGAATGAAGCCCTTTAATAGTTCAGCTCACACCAGACACAATAATAAACACACAGAGAGACAAAACTAGGCCCTGCCCTTGTCTGGATGACAAAGTCTAACAAGTATAATAGCCTTCGCCAATGTTAAAATTATTGAGATGGCCAATCAAATCAAAGAAGGCATTTTGACATTTTGAATCGAAAAGGTAGGCTATTTTTTTTTTCAAGATTAATTTCATGATGTCAAGTCACCTATATTTAAATAGCACTTTATATAATACAGATTTTGTTCTTCAAAGCAGCTTCACAGTGATAAACAGAAACATGACAGACTTGATGATGCAAACTTCATCACATATGAGACATATCCAAATTCTGCTGTAAAACAGCTCTAACAAGAAACTAGTGTCATTATTCAGCTCAAGTCAGTTCAGTTCAATAAAGTTCATCAATTATCAAACAAGTTCAGTTGAGCTATAAGCATCTCTACAGAAGACAACAGTATTGTTATTCAGCTTAAGTCAGTTCAGTATTGATTCAGTTCAGTTTAATAACAATACAATTCTTCAATTATGACACATAGTTTGATTAAGCTATGAAAAAGACAATAGTGTCATTATCAAGTTCAATTCAGTTCAGGTTTTGTTCTCGTCTGATGTGTCAATGCAGTCAAATCGATAATATTACTGTATGTTAAGTGTCTTTAAACCCCATTTATTTAATAAATGAATGTGACAAGAAATAAATGTGAAGAGAATGCATGCATAATTAAAAAAAATAGAATTTACTGCAATCAATTTTAGCTATTTGCCATTAATGTTTTTTCTTTTTATGTTCTTTCTTTCTTTCTTTCTTTTTCTTTCTTTCTTTCTTTCTTTCTTTCTTTTTGTCATCCTCACTGTTTAAGACATAGCTAAAGCCTTGGCTCTAGATGTTAGTTTCTGCTTTAAATCCACAGGCCTTTGTTTACCATTTTTATTTAAGAAAACAAACAAATTAACAAAAAATTAAATAAAAATGAATACACACAGACTGATGTATTCACTTGCAGTCCTGTGTTGAATTTCTTAAAGTATTTGACTTTGCAGCTGAAGCCTGAGTTCAAAGAACTCAACAGATTTCTACAAGGCAGTAGAAGTCTAGAAATTACCCACAATCCCTAACAGAAAAATGTCTTTCAGTGCTTTGTGGCTTTGCCAAAAGGCGTGTGTCGGCTGTGTTCAGCTTTTGTTCTAGGTCTTCTGGAGGAGCTCAAGTTTTCTGTGACCCTGGTGAACGTCACTCATCCTCTGACCTTTCCATGAGCTCAAACTAACTGTAACGAGTCCCCATCGGTTCAGCCGTCGCTGCCTAGCAACCGCTCCCAGGAGGATGAGAAACCCCTGTTACTGCAGGGGAGGATTTCCATGGAAACCACAGCAATCCCGACACGACAGGATGGGAATTCTGCTGCTGTTCGGAAAAACAGAGGAAGATGGGATCTGCAGCAGGAGACACACGGCAGAAAAACCACTTGACACCACGGACAGATACAAGACCGGACAAGAAATGTCAAGAGATTAAATTATTCTAAAACAACAACAACGGTCAATTACATAAAAATATCTGACCACAGAAAGCAGCCATTGATCATACTTTCTCTCATATCACTCATATCACAACTCTTCTTCAAAATATAATGCAATTCACACCAGGGGTAGTATAGTAACCAAACCCATATAACGTGTTAAATAAAATAATAATAATAATAATAAATATATAATATGTAGCGACTGTACTAAATGAATAAAACGGAATATTATATATATATATATATTATAATTATATATATATATATACTATATATATATTACATTATATAAAACAAAAAGCTATAAAAATGACAAATACACACAAACAAAATCACTAAAACGTTAACTAGATTGATAAAATGAAAAAAAATGAAATGAAAACAGAAAATGTTAAAATTAATTTCAAAATAATCATAAAATGTATAAAAGTATCTCGATCTGACTCAAATTAATATTTTGTGTATTGACTTACCTGTTTTAAGGAAATGTTGAATAAGTGATATGTTTTTTTTATTATTGTTGTTGTTGTATAATCATACTGAATGCTGATCACATGCCTGTGTGCATTATTTGATTTCTTTTTTTTCATATCACTCTATCATTCTGATAAACCTCTAAATGTCATACAAAACAACAAAATGAACTGTGGCTGGTTGGCTTACAAGATGCAAAATGTGGGGAAAAGGTCTGTGAAGAAAATCATTTAGTCTAGTAGAATGAGTGAATCCAGCATTGAGAGAGAAACACTTACTGCAACATTTACTTACTTCTGTGAAACACAGCAAAATGAGCCAATAAAACTCAATAATTAGAGTCTGCATCCTGGCCCGATGTGTCTTCATTATAACCAAAGTGAATCAGTCTTAACAGCTGATAGCTTCTGCTTCAACTGGGCTCTGATTCAATAATTGAAGAGGCTTGTAATAGGCAACAAAGTACAATCTAAGCAGATTCCTCTCTAGTGCGTTCCCACAGATGCTTCAGTGATCTTCTGTGCTGTTACAGAGAGTAATACTTGTTTCAGTGTTCTGCACTCTAGAGAGATCCTAAGTGTTTCTGAAAATATTTCATGGGTCTGAAATCCATTAGTGACAGGGAAAAACATGACACTTTCATCTGAACACACGAGAGAGAGAGAGAGAGAGAGAGAGAGAGAGAGAGAGAGAGAGAGAGAGAGAGCAAGAGTATGAAAAGAATGCAGCCACTTTCAGTCAGGGTTAACGGTATTCACAGTGAAAAGCGCACCACAACACACACACACACACACACACACACACAACCACTCACTCACACACACCATCACTCACTCACTCACTCACTCTTCACACACCACACCCACACACACACACACACCACACCACACACACCCCACTCACTCACTCACTCACTCACTCATACCCTCTCACACCCAACAACACACACACACACACAACACACACCCACACACACACCACACACACACACACACCACACACACACCACACACACACAACACACTCACCACTCACACTCACTCACTCACTCACTAACTCACACACACACAGAAACACACACACACAGACACACATCACATCACTCACTCCCACCACTCACTCACTCACTCACAACACACTCACTACACACCACAGACCCACACCACACACACACACACATTCTCTCACTCACTCACTCACTCACTCCCACCCACACACACACACACACCCACACCCCCCCACCCCCCCACCCACACCCACACACACACTCACTCCCTCCTCCCACTCACTCATCACACACCCACCCACACACACTCCTCCCTCACTCCTCCCTCCCCCCCCACACACACACACACCAACACACACCACACACACACACACTCACACACACAAACACACACACTCACACACACACACACACACCCACTCACTCACTCACCCACTCACACACCCACACACAGAACACACACCACACACACACACCACCACACACACACACACACACAAAAACACACACCACACCACACACACACACCACACACACTCACTCACTCACTCACCTCAACACAACCCACATCACACACACACACACACACCACTCACTCCACTCACGCATACTCACCCACACACACACACACACACACACACACCACACACCACACCTCACATCCTCACACACACACACACACAACACACACACAAAACACACACACACACACCACACACACACACACACACACACACACAGCGTGAAGCCCTGGTTAGATCCCAAAAGAACTAAACAATAAAGGGCTTTAAAAATTAAGATGCCAAAGGAAGTATGTTAAAAACCAAAATCTAAAAGGATATTAAGATATCTTTAATACTTCTTGAGTTACAGGCATGCAAACTTTGGAAAAAACTTGAAAAGGGCCTTTTCCCATTTTTGAATGGTCACCAATGGCACATAAAGCAACAAAGACAGCTAAAGTCAACAGCTTTTACTAACAGACCTATCAATCTCTGTGAAAAATATGAACAAAATCAAAAATCTGAGCCGGGGTCCTCTGGTTGAGTTGACACAGAATGACCCAATAGTTACTTTTTAGATCAATAAATGCTCTGTAAGCACCGCAGGTGTCAAAACACAGAGATGCAGCTTTAATTGAACTGTTCTGAGAGCTAAACCAGCATTTGTATGTTAATGGCAAATAATATAATTGCATTATAAAGTGTCAGAAAAGTACAAAAGTGAACACAAAAAGAGAGTGACTACAGAACACTTTTGAGCATTCACATCTCTATCATATCATATGTCATACTCATACTTCAGCCAATAACATCATCTCTTGCTCATTTCTCAATCGCCACACTTTCAATTTCAAAAATCAAGATTATTCAGTAAAAGAAATACGCCACTTCATCATTGAAGCAACTTCTGCTGACAGATTACACATATGTGCCACAGTGAGGGACAACAGCAGGGAATAAGACCCCTATCACAAGTCATTTAAGTCTAACTGGCAACCAACAACCGTATAATGATGAAGTGCATGACAGTGGCTACCGCTAGTGATGAACATAATAGCTGATCTATGTGTCAAATGTAAATATCTAATATGTCACTGTCTCTGTTTGAGCTTAAGAGTTCAATCAATTATTCACCAAATCGCCTGTTTTCTGTTACTGTTTTCAGTAAACACTAATAGTGAAAGCATGCAGTGGCGACTATATGCTGAGTAAGGTAGTGTTTATTTACACAGTGCTGATGAAGTGAAGCATGCGAGTACACACTCATACACAAACAAGGTTAGGCCGCTTTGTGTCCTGACACATGCAGACTCCAGAACGGCTCATGGGAGTCCAGCAGCAGCTCATTCACACACAGCCATCAGTATCTGTTAAAACCGCATTCATATTTTTGCTGTTTATAAAGCCGGTGAGGGATGAAAGCAAATAACATGCCATCAACAGCCGGGTTTAAGGGCAACGCTTCAATGAAAAGGGCACATTAAGAATTCAAGAGGCTCACACGAGAGGCCTGGAAACCTGGACAACTGCTGAGACAATGACACAGGGATGGGCAGTCTGTTACAGAGAAGCGGCTTCGTTCTGTCAGCGGCTGCTTTGAAACACCTGAATTAGCTGATTTTATCATAAGCCGTGGAGACACAAGCCAAGTTCAGATCACAGGGTCCTTTCGCAGTGTTCACTACTACCTAAACACCAAGCAGGGGATATCTGCACTAGATCTCTTCATCTGAATGCCCTGCAATGTCATCAACACAGATCACTCAGACTGACCCAGGGTTTCTCCATCTGTGAAGCACGTCAGCACTGATCTTCGAGCCCGGTCTCATGAAAATGCATATAAATAGTACGCCAAATAAAAACGAAAACTCGTGGTATTGATACGCAAAAATGGACTTTGGCGTTCATATGATACGCATGTGTTTGGCGTGCATATAATAAGAGATTGCGCTGAAATAAAAAAAAAACATATGATATGAAATTTGTTGGCGTGCATATAATAAGCAGATTTCACATACATATGATATGAAATTTGTTGGCGTGCATATGATACGCAGTTTTCACGTACATATGATACGAAATTTGTTGGCGTGCATATGATACGCAGTTTTCGCATACATATGATACGAAATTTGTTGGCGTGCATATGATACGCAGTTTTCGCGTACATATGATATGAAATTTGTTGGCGTGCATATGATACGCAGTTTTCGCATACATATGATACGAAATTTGTTGGCGTGCATATGATACGCTGTTTTCGCGTGCATATGATACGAAATATGTTGCCATGCATATGATACGCAGTTTTCGCGTACATATGATACGAAATTTGTTGGAGTGCATATTAATACGCAGTTTTCGCGTGCATATGATATGCATGTGTTTGGCGTGCATATAATATGCAGTTTTCGTGTGCATATGATACGAAAATTGTTGGCGTGCATATGATACGCAGTTTCGCGTACATATGATACGAAATGTGTTGGCTGCAATGATACGCAAGTTTTCACGTGCATATGATACAAAATTTGTTGGCGTGCATATGATACGGAATTTGTTGGCGTGCATATGATACGAAATTTTTTGGCGTGCATATGATACGCAGTTTTCGCGTGCATATGATACGAAATTTGTTGGCGTGCATATGATACGCAGTTTTCGCGTGCATATGATACGAAATTTGTTGGCGTGCATATGATACGCAGTTTTCGTGTGCATATGATACGAAATTTGTTGGCGTGTATATGATATGTAGTTTTCGCGTGCATATACGAAATTTGTTGGCGTGTATATGATAAGCAGTTTTCGCGTGCATATGATACGAAATTTGTTGGTGTGCATATGATACGAAATTTGTTGGCGTTCATATGATACGAAATTTGTTGGAGTGCATATGATACGCAGTTTTCGCATACATATGATACGAAATTTGTTGGCGTGCATATGATACGCAGTTTTCGCGTACATATGATATGAAATTTGTTGGCGTGCATATGATACGCAGTTTTCGCATACATATGATACGAAATTTGTTGGCGTGCATATGATACGCAGTTTTCGCGTACATATGATACGGAATTTGTTGGCGTGCATATGATACGCAGTTTTCGCATACATATGATACGAAATTTGTTGGCGTGCAGATGATACGCAGTTTTCGCATACATATGATACGAAATTTGTTGGCGTACATATGATACGAAATTTGTTGCCGTGCATATGATACGAAATTTGTTGGCGTGCATATGATACGCAGTTTTTGCATACATATGATACGCATCCACCCCACAACCCTAAACCTACCCATCGCGTAGCATATACACGCCAAAGTCCATTTTTGCGCATCAATACCACAAGTATTTTTTTTTATACGCACTTTCATGAGATCGGGTTGGATATTCAGTGTTGGGGAAAGTTACTTTTAGAAGTAATGCATTACAATAATGCATTACTCCCCAAAACGTAATTGCATTACTTAGTTACTTTTTTGTGTTACTTTACGTTTGCGTTACTTTTTCTTGGTAATTAAAAAAATAAAAAATAAATAAACACAAAAATGTTAGTTTATCTAAAGTCATTTTTGCATATTAGTATGTTTGAATTGGATCATCGAAGGTCAGCAGGAAAGACCTTTGCTTTATTGGTTAATAAAATGCATTAAAATACATAAAGGACATTTCAGTTATTTAACATATTTAATTATAGCAGGTTTGCATCAAATTCTGAGTTTGCATTTCACAGTTTTTATTCATTTTGAGGAACAGTGAACCAGTTTTTGTGTAAGTGAGATAGTAAGTAAATGCGTGTTCATATTTAGTCTAGATCTACAGTATCATCATGCTCACACAGCGCACACAACTCCTCTGCATCTTACTCATGATTAGCATTGCAAAGGGGTGGAAATTTTTGGCAATGTCCGAAACTTTCGAATAATCCAGGAATATCCTAAAAATCCGAAAGTTTCAAGGAATATTTTTGAAATTTACTGGAAATTTTCCACCTTTTTGCAACCCTACTCCTGATTTCTCTCAACATGAGGACCGGAGAGCTGTCAGTCAGTACATGGAAAACAAAGTAACTAGAGTTACTTATTTGAAAAAGTAACTCAGATATTTCCTTCTAAATTAAAAAAGTAATGCATTACTTTACTAGTTACTTAAAAAAATAATCTGATTACGTAACTCGCATTACTTATAATGCATTACCTGCTTAGTGACACATCTTGCTTATCTCACACACACCACACACACACACACACACACACACACAAAACACACACACACACACACACACCCACACACCTCACACACACACACACACGTTTACTTAGCTATCTAAATGGGGACATTCCATAGGCGTAATGATTTTTATACTGTAAAAACTGTATATTCTATTGCCCTACACCAACCCTACACCTAAACCTACCCCTTGCAAGAAACTTTCTGCATTTTTACAATTTAAATTTTTACAAATGTTTTATACCAGTTTTACAAATGAGGACATCCCCAAAGGAAGATTTTTGGAGATTTTGTCACGTTTAGCTCACTTTTGGGTACAAATTTGTCTCCAAAATATGGTTAAGTAGTTACACACACACACACACACATGCACAAGGCTGACTAAGTGAGTCAGATAAGATGTGTGTGTGTGTGTGTGTGTGTGGTGGGGGGCACAAAAGGTAATTTATTAGGCAGCACACAAACAACAGATAAGGATTCAGTAGTCAATCTATGAGGGATGTTTGAGATAACAGTTTATCATGACTCACTGTCAGTATGTGTGCACTTAAAAGGAAAGACACAGATGTGTAGAGTTGATTTCATTCTGATATTGACCTCAGATGACAACAGCTCAAGTGTGTATGTGTGTTTAGCTAGTTAAAGGATAAAACAGCATAAATTTGCCTTCAGAAGGACAACCAGAGACATCCTCAACTGTAAAAGGGACTAAACTGATTTTTTAAAAAATGTTTTAACATCTGGGTTAATCTATAATCATTAAAACTAATAAGCTTTATATAAAAACCACAGACGTTTATGGCATATCCTCATTTAGTTTACTAAGCAAATATGTGTGCACATCCACCTCCCCTTTTTAATTGACAGAAAATAGAAATGTACACAGCTTAAAATAAGTAACTAAATAATTAAAATAAAAAAATATATACAATTTTAGAATTGCAGAAGTTTGGCAGTGAATTAAAATATTTTTAGTTATTTAAGCTGGAAGCCTTTTTGACGGCACACACCGTATAAAGGTCCCAAATCACATGCAATTTTCACGGCTCACAACTTTTTGTCTATTAGAAATATCTTATGGAGCGTTTAGCATGCTACTAAACAACAGTACAATTCAGCTTCATTTGCATTTTGTCAAATACATATGCTGCTCTGCTTAATAATGTCTGTATATCTTTAGGATATATTTTCTGTAAAATCTCTTTAGGCAGGTATTTCATTGGAAAAGCAGTAAATAATGCTGTTTTTTTAATTCACTAAACATGTTTGCGCATACCCTCCATAGGATGTTTGTGGGCTTTGATTTGCAGTGTGAACTGCTGTGACACAAGATAAAGAACACACCATGGCTTAACTAAGAAACAGAGTTGCATGTGTGAGAGAAAGGCATAGAAAGCTGTGGTTAGTAAAGTGAAACTTCATCATGGAAAGCATTCATGAGAAGAAAGATGTGCATGTTTACGTGCAGATTAACAGCACGGGGAAAGTAAGAGAGACAGACAGACATGATGCGGTCCCAGCGCTGAGCTTTGAGCTTCCTGTTGTCCTCGTTATGAATTCAACAGCAGTGTTATCTACAGTACCTCCAGACACACCAGCACCAGATCTCTGCTCTCATTATCTCAGCTGCTTTAAAATGGTTAGTTCACTCAAAAGTCAATAATCATAATCGAACATAAAGCACAGTCAGTGCAATTGGTTATGAGAAACTAGTGCATTCGGTATCAAGCTTAAAGCTGCAGTGAATCCCTGTGAGTGTCATGATGTGTGATGTTATATTGAGCTTCTTTATGAATTGTTAACCCCCAGACTTTACAGAGCCACTCAGCAGATCTAACCAATGATAGTGTTTCATATGGCTTAAATTTTTTATTTGTTCTGGCCTATGAATTACTAAAATTGCTGTAAGAGCATAGAACTATGATACGTTATTGTGGGTGTGTTTGGTGTGGGTATGGTGTTTTTTTCTCCACATTTATACCAGTGCCTATGAAAGACCCACAATGTTTCTTCAAACTGGCCTGTTGTGTGTGTGTGTGTGTGTGTGTGTGTTCCAACTTCCAAGAAAAGAAAGTCAGTCATTCAGATCTGAAACAACCTATTAGAGGAGGAAATGATTTCCTGAATTTTCATTTTTTGGTTGGTGTTGTGAAATCTTCTTTGTTAGCACAAGCACGGTGGCTGTGTTGATGAATTGGTGCATGACTAAATCATGACTAAATGTGATGAATGCTGGCAGATATTCATCTATAGGGATAATCTGACTGGATTTATTTGCGGATTGTCGGGGGATAAGCACGGTCGAGACCATTTGGGTCAGCAGACAAGGAAGCAATGCGGTTTTTGAGAATTGTGTTATAGCATATAAAAGTGGTATCTCACAGCTGAATTCAACAATATTTGCAAGGTTACCCTTACCAAAAAGAAGTATATTTCAAGTTTATTTTATTAAGTATTTATCTTACCAGTACAATGTTCAAGCCTATTTTTAAGTATACTTTAAGTAGCAAGTATACAAATACAGAAATAATGTAGTTATTACTTGTAAGTGTACTATGTCAATAATCCTCTGGATGTGAAAATGGCCCACTTCCTCTATATATAAAAAGGTATCATTTCAAGTATATTTTTAAGTATAACAGTAGTAAACTTTGTGTACACAATTAGTTTACATCAAAATGTTTATTTTGTACTGCAACTATACTAAAAGTGTACTTATAGGTATACTAATAGTTTACTAATTAAATACTTGTAGCATTTTTAGTACACTTTGAAGTATAGTCTCAGTAAACTACTAGTTTAGTAGTTTTAGGTAACTCTTTATTTCGATAGTCCACTTTAGACATTCTATTAACAGTACGTAACTTTGCAACTACATGTCAACTGGCAGTTTGTAGAGTATTAGTAGACTGTATGCTTAATATCTTCTAACACTTTACTTTGTCAACTTATTCTACTAACCCTAAAAGTCTACTCTGAGAGTTAATGGACGTGTAGATGCAAATTAATGAGAATTAGCTGACATCTAGTTGACATGTAGCTACAAAGTTATAGTTAGTAGAATGTCTAAAGTGGACTATCGAAATAAAGTGTAACCTAGTTTTATACTGCAAGTATACTCGTAAGTTTTCTTTAAGTTAACTTTGCATCATACTTTAAGTATACTATGTCCTTATTTATTAATTTGCATACATTTTGTTATATGAATATCTGAATATACAAAACATCAAAAGAGCAGGGTTTCTGCTTGTAAACAAAAACATTTTATTATAGCTTCATGCATTCTTTTTTTTATAAACACTTGAATGGGGATTTCATAAGTAAAAAAAAAAAAAAAGAAAAGAATAAAAAAAAAAAAAAAAAAAAAAAAAAAAATTGCACTGGAGGCCTCCAGGAGCAGGGTTCCAGGACGGCGCCCGTTCCGGGACCCATGGCGGAGCAGGCAGACTAGGAGGTCATGGTGGAGCAGGGAACTCAGGCGGCCATGGCTGATCAGGGGACTCGGGGAGCCATGGCAGATCTGGCAGCCCAGGAGGCCACGGTGGAGCAGTTAGTTCAGGAGGCCATGGCAAAGCAGCCTCAGAGGCCGCGGCCCCAGCCCCTGCCCCGGCCTCTACGGCTGGAGCCCTACTACCCACCCACCCCAAAAAAATACTTGGGGACGCTTATTCTGTGAAGTACATAAAAAGTAGACTGAAAGTATACTTTCCTATTTTTTAGTTTAAAAGAAGTACACTAAAAGCACACTTGAATAAACGTCTTTTTCGTAAGGGTAGTGAAATTAAAATAATTAAAGAGCTTGTTTAAATGAAATGCATATTTGTGAACACTGATGGTAGATGAGAGCCCGACACTTTTTGGTAGGGATGCTCCGATTGATCGGCTACCGATCACTATCAGCCGATAATCACGTTGGGATGATTGATCGGCGGTCTCTAAAAAAGCCAATCTCAAAAAAACGATCTCAAGCTGATGACTCTGCTGTGAGAGGTTTGGCAAGACATGCAGCGTCACCGTCACAGTCTCTGTCCGGCGCGGGTAAAATAATTATAATGCTGAAGGTGAGGTCACCTTCATATTTCTTCAGTAAATAACTTATAAAGTAATTTGAAAACCTTGTGTGAGATGTAATTACACAAACAGCGTGAGTGAATCATCGTGCGCGCGCTCTCTTTCTCTCTCAAAATACACAAATGGCTTCAAATCACCACATCACGTCTGTCTATAAGCGAGCTGCACACTGCACAGTTGATACAGGAATTGTCACTTGCACAATCGAGGCAGTGTCACATCACTAAAGTTTATAAATTGCATTACTGTGACGAGTGGGGGCGGGGCCGAGAGCCATGGGAACGGAGCGAGGCCGGTGGAGTAAATGCTAATGCGAAACACCTGCGCCACTCACCGGTCTCGAGCCCCACGGAGGAGCTCCGGTAGGATAAAAGGAGGAGGGACGACAGTGTTGGAGAAGAGAGGACCAGGCCTGGATTTTATTTTGTGTTTTGGTTCTGTTTGCGCAGTCATCCGCGAGTGGCTGTCGCGCTGTTTTGTGTTTATTTTATTATTAAAGTGTAGCGTCTGGACCAGTCAGACACACCATTTTTCATTTGATTTAACAAATCAATTATTCATTAGATTAACAAATCGTCACAGTCCCCTCACCCAATAAACTGGATGCCAGGATGTCTGCCACCAGGCCCCCCTGGTTACCATGGCAACCCTGACACCAGATACATTTACGGCCTCCTGGAATTTAGGTGAAGAAAATCGCTTCCTTGCCCATAAGGAAAATCCACAAGGGAAGGACTTTTCTTTGCTAATTAATTAATAGGAAAACCTTTCTTTGAATGAACACACATGATCTTTCAGGTCATGGTGTATATTATTGTCATCGTGTATTTTGTCTTTGAGATTGTATACTGTTTTATGCAGGCTTATGATCGAAACACTCACTCCTGTCAGCTACATATATATATAACCCTACCATGTTTAGTATCTATGAATTAGTATTCGGATGATCTAATTGAGAGTGTATATTGTATGTTTATACCTATGCAACATATTAGTGTTCTAAGAGTCTTTAGTAATTTTGATCCAAGTTTCATATGCAAATTACCATGCTTTCAAACAAAGGGCCATAAAAACGCCCCAGTATCTCAGAACTCCCACTTGGGATTCCGGACTTCCTCATTGGACAAGCCCATCTTGAGAGGCGTGAATCTTTGGATTCTTTAAAGGCCGTACTTCATGTGACCCGCCCAGTCGGTGGTTCTGTTAGGTTCTGAGAAAATGTGAGCTACAATGCTCCAGGAAACTCTAAGCACGTGCCAGGCTTCGGCCTTGACTTTTTCATTCACCAAGATTCTCTGACGCAAACTGGTTCTTTTTCATCAACCAAATTCAGCAAAGATCAACTGGAAACTTCAGATTACATCAAACCTCTCTTTCGCACAGATGAGACATGCAAGTATCAAACTTAGCCTTATTAATTGATACATTAGGTATCATTTGCACCTTTTTACAAAGGTGTGTTTGAACTAAGAATCTGTCGTATCCCTAAAGGTGTAGATCTGCTTAATATGCAAATGGTTCCATAACTTCATTCCTTATTTCTCTTCTCTGTACTGAGTTAAGCTTTAACCTTTTCCTTTACCAACTGTATGCGTGTGTGTGTGTGGGTGTGTGTGGGATGTTAGACCAGTTTGTGTGTTTATGTAGTATGTTAGACTAGTTTAAGTGTTTATGTAGTTAATAAAACCTTACTTGTATCACACTTGACGTGGTTCATTGTTTGCTCATAACTGGAGTCACTTAATCATGCAGATTTATGCTACAAGCTTTTGTAGAATTGTACAGTAAGGAAGTTATTTCCCTTAACCAGGAAATTAACGTTCTTAGAATTGACAAGACAGTTGACCCTGAGAGGTCAGCTAAATATCTATAGCGGATCTAAAATATTCATAATTAATTATAACTAGTTATGATTAATTATTTATATTTCCCATGAGCTGATTCGTTACAAAAGTTTTGTTTAAGCGTTCGCCGGTTCCCGCCTCCTTCTTCCCATGACTACGAACTTTGTTACAATGGATTGACACGAAAATGTAGTAATTACACCACAAATGAATATAAGTCTACTGTGTTTCACAGTCAACACGTATTGCTTTTTGGCTAGGTTTAAAGGGAAAAAGAGCACTTTTAGATAAACAAGGCAATAATAGATGGCACTCGTGGAGGTAGGAAAACAAAGTTCTTTATGAACCGCAGGATTGATTGTAATAAAGATTTAAACGCAAAAGGAAAGGCAGTAGAGCTGACTGTTTCTGTCAATGGTAAGTTTGTGATAACGTAAGAAAAGTAGTTTAAATGTTTTGTCAATTGCTTGAGCAACTTAATATATACTTAATATTTTACTAAAAGTAAATGCAAAAGTAAAAAGCACTGAATAATGTGTTGCTTATATTTATTGAGTTTAAACATGTCTGTGAAAGGTCTTTTAGTACTCTTGTACCCCTGTGTAAAAACCAAATTAGTTGCACCATGCTGAAAATGTGCACTTTCCACGCGTGACATGTATAATTCACAGTGACAACATAAACTGGACTAAATGTTGGTTGTGGTAAACACCATTTCCCCTGGTCATCAGTGTAGCGACTCTGGTGAAAAGCTGTTTTCCCCTCACAAGAGTCACCTAAGAGGGGAATCCCCCCATTTTCAAAAATGAAATTCAAGCCCTGAATAAACGTCAAAAAATCCTGATTGGACGGGATATTTATCACCTACTTATATAGTCGTCTAAATGATAAAAATAGAAGTGCTGTAAAGATCGGATCGGCAGATACTGCTTTCTGTGATCGGCCTCAAAAATCCTGATCGGAGCACCCCTACTTTTTGGCTTTCTCAGTTTCTTTAAATCCACTTGAGGTACAGAGAATTTCTTTTTTTCCCCCCACATTATTTACACATCTTACAAACATGTGTAAAGTGGAGTTCACTGGAGAGGAAAACTATCAGTGAACAACAACTTAAATATCAATCGGTTTATCACACAAATGCAGTGGTGGACAGTAATGGAGTAGCTTTACTTCGTTACTTTACTTAAGTAAATTTTTCAAGTATCTGTACTTTACTGGAGTCATTTTATTTTGAGTAACTTTTACTTTTACTTCACTACGTTCCAAAGCATAAGATCGTACTTTTTGCTTCACTACATTTCATAAAACACATTGTTACTCTTTATAATATATCACGTGCTCTGACACTCAGAAGCGGTGTTTGATTCAAGAACGAACTGATTCTTTTCAATGAACCTTTTAAATCGGTTCGCAAATCGCACCAAACAATTCATTGAAAAATTAATTGCGTTTGAGTGATGCTGCTAAAAGTAAGTTACTAATGTTGAATTTTAGTTTTAATTATTGTAACTGAAAATCATATTTAGGTCACAACTGTCAGTTGTTTGTGAACTAAATCTGCTGTAAAGGGTGATCTATTTAAGCCCACTGAGATGCTTGAATGCAGACACATCAACATCATTGTCTCTATGTTTTAGGTAAAAAAAACGAAACATTAAAATAACACAGATTAAAATAACTCATGCACGTTCATATTCCCCGCTGCATAACGTTAACAGTTTTATTAAAATGCTAAGCATTTAGCCCTATGTGACGTGTTTTTATATTATATATATTCTATATATTTTTCTACTGGTTGGGAAAAGGTCGTAGAAGGTACATGTAAGCTTCATAGTGAACATTACTACATCACTCCCGTCAACGTAGTCCATATCAACAACAAAAATATATCTTGATTCCATTTACCGCCGACGGTTATTTTGGGAAAATCCAAGGTATTTTGAGCAGTAGGATTATAAAAAATATGTGCCTATATAAAATTAAAATAAGTAGCCTATATAAAATTGCAAAATAAATCTATCTATCAGTACTTTTTTACTTAAGTACATAAAATATCGAGTACTTTTGTACTTTCACTCAAGTAAAATTGAAAAAAGGAGTACTTTTACTTTTACTGGAGTAATATTTTATTATACATATCTGTACTTTTACTCAAGTACTTGATTTGTGTACTTCGTCCACCACTGCACAAATGTATCACAACAATTTAGAAGACTTGGAATATTGCGCACAAGTCCATATGGCTTTTTGGTTATGGTTTTGGGGGTAAACAATCGCTATACAGTTTTGACCTGTTTTTAACATGAATTATAAGAAATGTTTCTTGAGCAACACATCAGAATATCGTATGCAGGATCACTGGACACTGAAGACTGGATGAATGATGCTGAAAATACAGCACTGCACACAGATATTATAATTAGTATTGAAAATATATTCAAAGTAGTCAAACAGTTAATTTAATAATTTTGTAATAATATATCACAATATTACTGCTTTACTGTATCTTTTAAATAAATAGAGACTTTTTTCACAGAATAAAGTCATATGCTTGATGATGAGGCAAAGTAAATGGCAAGTTTCATTGTGTGTGTCAACTATCCTTTATATAATGAGTTCTATATAAACGTTTTCTCCCTTTCTTTCCTCTGTCTCTCTCTTTTAAATCATCCCAAATATACCTCCACTTCCTAAAGTGTTTGCTTGCTGTTGTTTAAAAGCAGTAACCAGAAGAATCCAGGTCTAAAGGTCAGGCAGCCGTTTCCTCTGCCAGGACAAAAGCTCTTGAACCGAGGGTGCGCACACCGGCACAATCCATCCAGCTCTAATGGCACCGCCAAAAACAACTGGCCATTAACCAGCTGTTTAGAGCGTCCGTTAAATACCAACCGTAAAAATTACTAACTGTGAATTACAGGCGAACGACGTTTATTGGTTGTGAATACCACACGCATTCATAGAACTGCCTTCATTCGATGATCACAGTCGCGAATGTGAATTCATAATTAGCGTCACGCAGAAATCACATCACACACACACCATTCAAAACCACACACACTAACACCACACAAAACCACACACACACACACACACACACACCACACACAGCCACACATCACACAAATCACACACCCAATCATCAGCGGGTTTACCATATGGTTTATGTCCTCATAATAGCTGAGATAAGAAATTACTATCTTAAAGCTTCCGAAAAGAAAAAGAGACCTTTACAAGAATATCACCAGACATTTTTCTAGATTCTTTTATTATTCTGATATATATACATGTTATCTACAATGTAACGTCATCATTTAAAGTTCTTTTCACTCAGATCTGTGTTTCTACTGTTCCCTTTCTTCAAACATGCTTTTATTTTCTTGCTTTTCTGGTTTAGTTCACCATATTTGTGTCCCGGAGCACAAAATGAAGTCATAAGTCGCTGGGTATATTGTAGCAATAGCCACACATACAGTGTATGGTTCAAAATTATCATTTTCATTTATGTGAACTCATTAGATATTACAGTTTTTTCCAAATGCTTACACGCATTTTCAAAACTTTGCCTCTTTCTTTTTCAAAACTTTACACACAAATAAAAGAATTGCACACACAAAATGCAAAAATGCCTCACAAAATTTTTTTTTTTTTCCTTTGGCAAAAAAAACTGTAGCACTGCATTCAAATATCACAAACACATCTCAAAGCCGAAAATTGCGAACACCTTGCCATAACTATTAATTTGACATGTTAGAGCTTTTTTTTGTATGGTTCATGTAGAGGAATGGTTGTTGTCATTTTGCAAAAAGTGTTTTATGATAATTGAAAACGAGTTCATTAAATTAGTGTATGGTTTTGCAGAGTTAGTGTGTGCTTTCTGTGCACTGTTTGAGTGGTGTATGTTTCCAGAAAGAATGTGTGTGTGACAAGTGAGTAATTTGTGTTTGAAAGCAGTCTTGAAAAAACTGTAAGTGAAGACATGTTCCTTTTTATTGAAGATATTTTGGACAATTTCATACCTGTGAATATTCACAAAATTAATTTTTTGATCAGTAATATGCACAGTTGCCTAAGGAACTCATTTGGACCCCAACTTAAAGCGATTTTTCAATATTTAGATGGAGATGTTTTGGGTGGGTGCACCTCAGATTCCAGATGATTTCAAATAGTTTGTACTCAGTTCATCCTACAACACCATACTCAATGGAAAGCCTATGTTATATAAGTGACCGTGAAGTGACATGTGGCCAAGTATGGTGACCCATTTTTGGAATTAGTGCTCTGCATTTAACCAATCCAAAGTGCACACACACACACCGCAGTGAACACACACAAACCGTGAACAAACACCCGGAGCAGTGGGCAGCCATTTATGCTGCGGCGCCCGGGGAGCAGTGACTTGCTCAAGGGCACCTCAGTCGTGGTTATTGAAGGGGGAGAGAGCGCGGTACATTCACTCCCCCCACCTACAATCCCTGAACCTTTGGGTTACGAGTCCGCCTCTCTAACCATTAGGCCACGACTTCCCCAAATTTTATTCAATTTGAACAATTTTACCCTTATGACTAGTTTTGTGGTCCAAGGTCACATATAATTGACATTAATATGTAGTCCTCCACTACAACAGTCATTTGGTCACACTTATTGTAAAGTACAGAGGTTAAGGTTATTTTTAAAGTTAAGGTTTCACTATTAAACAAACCCCTTAACTTCTACTTTTGCTTCAATAAATTCTTTATTTGCTGCTTATTAATAGTTAGTGATGTAGTTGTTAAGTTGAGGTATTGGGTAGATTAGGGATGTAGAATATGGCCATGCAGAATATGTGATTTATAAAAGCACGAAAAAACAGCCAGAGGCGGACAAAGTACTCAACTCAATTACTTGAGTGAAAGTACAGATACTACTGGTCAAACATTACTCCATTACAAGTAAAATTTGTAAAGACAGATTTTTACTTAAGTAAAGGTACAGAAGTACTTGCTTTTAAAAGTACTTAAGTACCAAAAGAAAATTTCCTTTTCTATGTCAATGCACTGTTTTATTATTGATGTAATACTTGCAATACTTATGAAGCAACTTACAATACATTACACCAACTGAATAAACTGACTAGCTTGTAGTATATTTGGAAAAAAGAGCTTTTAGAATGTTAAAAACCAATGGTGGAAAAAAATTAACACCCCTACCCACCACCACAAAAGCAGGATGGTAGTGATCTCACATAGCTCTGACAGTGTGTGCACACATCTATGTATAACCATTCATCCACATTTGAACAGAGTGGACAGTGAAATCCTGTAAATACAGAGTGATAAGAAAGAAAGAAAAATCAAACCTACTTTAAAACCCAGCAACACAACTGTAGATGTTTAACTTTACAACAGCAACACTGCTTTAACAAAAAAGAAAAACAGCAAGACTATTTGACATCAAAACAAAAATGTTAAAAATGCTGTCTAATCGCTCTCGCGCTACTTTGATGTCACACACAGAACGGTCTGTGCAGTGCTGCTTCAAGTCCAACACCTTTTGTGTTTTATTAGGAGATGCACAACAGTTCTTCTGTGGTTTTATAGGTAATATTTTCATGTACACATTGTGTCTAATATATACCACAATATTAACTTCTTATTATTGAATGTTGTAAATAAATATCACATTTGGAACTGGTCAGTGCTCAAAAAATGCTGGGAAATCTCTTCATGTAGCCCCAAGAGTGATTACTGATAAACTGTCTGAAAAAAATAGTTTTTAGAGAAGAAAACAGTCACCCACTGACTTTCAAAGCTGCTAACGACTTTCTACTTCGAGGACCTTGATAGAAATGTAGTGGAGTGAAAAGTACAACATTTGTCTTTCAAATGTAGTGAAGTTAAAGTCATAAGTTCCCAGAAGAAATAATACTCAAGTAAAGTACCGATACTCAAAAAGTGTACTTAAGTACAATACTCGAGTAAATGTACTTAGTTACTGTCCGCCTCTGTAAACAGCTAATAATAAGCATGCTAAGCAACCAGTTAATATTGAGAATTGTTCCCTATACTACAGTGTTACCGAAATATATAAGATGCCATAACTACTCGAATGCTTGCGAATAAATAGACAGACCGTGGCATGATCTGAGGGCCATATACAGTTTAGCCATCATTATACAAAAATATTCGACCGCTCAATGCACAGTCTGAGCAATAGGGGTCAAGTATTCCAAACAGCCATGCAATAGGAATAACTAAAGTAGTGTTGGAGTAGAAAGCTTGGCCGACCATGTTACCTCGGGATCCAACACTGTTTTCTGTTGACAGCTGAGGGATTGGCATCAAAATGTGAGCTGGATTGTTATGAAAGGATATGGTAATGAAATAAAACTAGAGTGCAGATGAAAGCAGCCTGCATCTGCCGTGTGCCTTTTCCAGCACCGCTGTCACATTCAATCAATTACACTCCATCAGGGTGTCAAAAATCATTACAACAAGAGGAAGATGTTTTCATTCAAACAATCGTTTCATTTAAGCTTACACTTAAACATTCTTCAACACACCTGACGGAGAGCTAGAAAACTAATATTCTAATCTTACCAAGAATTCAGTTTGAGGATGACAGTGTTTGTTCACTAACACACAGATGTCAGAGCGAATAGTGCCGCTCACAGCAGGGCTCCATACACACAGACAGCATTTACTGGACTTACACCAGCAAAATGAATTCATTACTGACAGAGCAAACTGACAAATGGATATTTATCTCAAGGGATGTGTATTTACTAAAAATCGAATTCACTAAAAATGATTTATTTACATTTCACTCTGTAAAAGAACACTTTAAATAAAGATTGTTCTGTGCATCTTCACTATGCAAAAACATTTTTCAGATCTTCAGTTCTAACATTAATAATTCAGTCCCACTGATGAAGTTAACAACTATTTGACGTTCAATTTCCACCGCACTGATTGCATAGCTAAAACATTTTCATTAAGGAAACCTGATAAAGGTTCCACACCTGCAGGAAGGAAACAGTTTAGGAAAAAATGACATACATATCCGAATATTACTTTTTTCCCCCCATGAGCTTTGTAGAAGTGTTTCTATTAATAATGACTTAAATTTTGGTCTGTTCCTCACAAAGCTATCATATGACTTGGCATCACTCAAGCAGCATGCATTTCTTTACTGGTGCTTTTATTAAGCTTTTGCACATTTTGGAGCTCTATAAGCTTTAATTGTATGGAAAAAGAGCAGCATGAGTATTGTGCTAAACATCTCCTTTTCAGAAAAAGTAATAAGGGTTTAGATGATGTAGACTTCATGGAGTGAACTATTCCTTTAAATACACATGCTCTAAAATCTGCTTTGTGATGCATTCTGACCATCTAATGACATACTGTCCCACCAGAGTGACTATTATTTTGGGAATGTTTTTATCCCAAGATCATTAATATTATGTAATTATAAGACTCCCATTAGACATAGCATGTTTATTTCGAGCACAGATGGCGAGTTATAAAAGTGTGTCAAATTACTGTCTGGCGGTGTTGAGCTGAATTCTGAAGAAAAGTTTAAAATGGTGAATTTTTCCCTCCCCCCCCCCTCCCCGCTTCCCCTTTCCCCATTCTCCTCCTCTCCCCCCTCTTTTCTTTTTTTCCCCCTTTCCCCCCCTCTTTTCCTTTATGGGCTGTGAAATCGGAAATCCAACTCGTGTCCCTGTTCAAATTAAATGTGTGCACAGAGGACAGCTTTTCCTGCACGCTGAGCTGGACCCCGGCAGCTGTTGATGTGGATATGTAAGCAGTCTGAATTTAATAAAAGAATTCCACACACACACACACACACACACACATTCACTTAATGTGAGCGGAGAGGCGCAGATACATGTTGACACTTGCGTGACAGCTCCCAAACATTAGTCACAGAGATTTTCCATCCATTTTGGCCTTCCACCAGCCTCTCAAGAACACTTCTTCCCTATCGCTCCGTTAAACAGAAACAGATTTTAAAGAACATTCTGGGTTAAATGCAACTTAAGCACCATTGCCATGGAAAATTAATTTCAAACTATGCGGCAGTTCATCAAAACTAGTGAACAATATACAGTAACACATACTGTGTTATGGAGGTTTTGTGCAAGTGAACTGGAGGAGAAATCTGGCAAAAATTGTTGCTTGAACCATCATTTCCTGTCAGGCTTCCCTCCCTTCCTGGTACGACATACTTGGGGCTAGGTATCGTTCAGAAATTCAATTCAGAATTCACCAGTTCCTGAATGAAACTTTTTTCGATGCCAATTTTATGAAATCTATTTTAACAATATTACATTACCCTGTCAAAAACATTTTTTTCAGTTGTTGAGGTTTTACAGACTCAACAGACTCATCTCCTGAGCCATTGCAAAAAGGAACAAAATGTAACCAACACAATAAATCAGAGCAAATAGCTTTAGTACAGTTCAAATATTTTTCAGTGCTAAATTAACAAGCTTTAAAGGCACAATATGTAAGATTTTTGTATTACAATATCCAAAAACCACTAGAACAGTGTTATATATTTTGCTGACTTGTGTACTTACAGCTCATTCCCCTTTCCCCTGGGATTTATCTGCGGTCATGACCCCTGTGGCTAGAAAACGCTCCGCTGCTTTTTTAACCCCACATTACCGCCACGACCGGACTAGCATGCGGAGGAACGTGGACGCTCGACGTGGCATAAGAAAGCTCCGCTGCCTTTAACCCCACTACGCACGAAGGAAGCAGCGGAATTGCGGTTCGAGTGTGGCATAATATAAAGCCTCCGCTGCTGTTACCCTACATTTCACGCTTTCCTCCCCCTTTCTACCGACGGAAGCAGCGGGAAGCGTGACGTGCCCATAATAAAACTCCGCTGCTACCCCACATGTACGCACGACACGGAATAGCAGACTTTTTTGAAGTCAGCGTTGACTTGTGGGATTAAATAAAAGCTCCTGTCTGCATCTTTTAACCCCATCTAATGCACATCGACCCCGCGAAGCATGCAGGGAACTTTTTCCCCTGCGACTTTTCGTGTTATTTGGGGGCATAATGAAAAACGCTCGCTGCTTTACCCGGTCACATACGCCACGACCGGACTAGCAGAGCGGAAAGCGCGGCGACCTCGGCGCGTATAATACAAAGCTCCGCGGCCTTACCTCCAAAACGCACGACTCGGACCGCAGCGGTTTGAAGCGGTTCGACTGGGCCATAATTAAAATTGTTCCTCCGCTTGATTTACCCCCACATACTCCGAACCGGAAGCAGCGGACACGCAATCGGACTGTGGCACATAATTAAAAGCTCCGCTGCTGTTACCCACTTATGGACTACACGACCGGACAGCACGTGAACTCGCGCGTTCGTACTGTGCCACGTAATAAACAGCTCCGTGCTTTACTATTCCCCATTACTCACGATCTGTTGATTTTCTGCAGCGGAACCGCGCCTCGACTGGTGTCATAATAAAAGTTCAGTGCTTTACCCCCATACGCCCCCACTGAACGGTAAGGAGCGGAAGCGCTCGACTGTGGCATAATAAAAGCTCCGCTGCTTGACCCCACATACGCACGACCGGAAGCAACGGAAGCGCTCGACTGTGGCATAATAAAAGTTCAGCTGCTTTATTTTATATCACTACGCACGACAGGAAGGAGCGGTCAAGCGCCCCTCGACTGTGGCATTAATAAAGCTCCGCCTGTTATTGTCCCACACATACGCTACGACTCGGAACAGCAGCGCGGCCGGACATTTTTCCGCGGTCGACTGTGGTCCTAACCCCCTAAAAGCTCCGCTGCTCGCTACCCCACAGAGCTATGACGGAAGAGACAGAATGCGCGCACTGTGGCATAATAAAAGCTCCACTGCTTTCCAGCCTTGTGTCGAGCTGTTTCAGTGAATCGTTGCGCTTCATACGTCGCTTTCAGTCCTCAACACTGCTTCTTCTACTACGTTAATAACTCGTAGCTCATCCATGCAACTATTGATTTCTGCCCGTTTAGTACGCGTCGGATTCGACGCATCAGCTCGTGGGTGCGTGAAGAACCACACACTCCATCGTCCACACCTCAGGCACCGTCATCAAACTACGCCTTTTTCTATTTGTTTATTTTGAATACGCGCCTTCTAGCTGTGAAAATGACATATTGTGCCTTTAAGTCAGTATGTGATGCACACTACTGCATACTTAAGACCTTTAAATCACTCAGCAGTTGTTCTTCAAAAAATTAGAATGTTCGCTTTTCAGAAGACAGACAATCCATCTCACGACCAATTCGTACGTATTTTTTATGAGGTGGCTAATTCATACGACCTCACTCTGTTTTTTTTCCGATTTGTCTAGACGTCCACATTGTGCACGGGTAGGTTTAGGGGCGGGGATTAGGTGTAGGTCATTGTTGCAAATTTCATTACGTACACTGTGGCACCACTCGTAAAATACTCGACACACTTTATCAAAAAATCTATGAATTTGTTGGTGAGTGTACGGACACGGTTCCGACGAATTAGCAACCTCGTCCTAAAAATTGTAGGCAATGCCATCGAGACTCGGCGCTGGACAGCATCCTCTCTACTGACTGATGTCCACGCAGGACTAATGTCCCTTTTCACTAATGTGTTTTCCTTTTAAAATGTATAGCTCATGGACCAGACAGAAGCAATCATAAGCTTCACCATTTCACTGCATTCGCGCTTATTATGTTCCATTGAGCTTTTCTATTACCTGCTTCTAGAGCTGTCTTCTGTTGTGTTTTCTCTTCCACGATCTCTGTTCTGACTCTGTTCTGATGAAGCTCATTCGCTGCTTGTCTGTCACTCATATAACACATTCATAGCCTGCCCTGTCTCAGACAACCAACGTGCCTTACACTTCCAGAAAAAACAATTTTATCAGCGGATTGATTGAAACATGGACGCTAATTAAAAACTATGAGTCAGTATTACAGCATATGTGATTTTCATGTGATTCTGTCTATTTTCTTAGCAATACTGTGTGTTTACATGAGAAAGGTCATTAAGCAGGTGTTAGATGATGACCATGAATAAAAAAAAGGCTACAAATAACATATTTCTGCAAAAACGCTGGACTGACCCAAAAAACCTTCCACTCATTGTAGCAGTTCACAATTGGATGGTACATTCAAACACATTTTCGGCGGGTGGCTAGAGTGAGTGTTTGAGTTACACAAGTCATTAGTTTAAATTGAATAAATGTAAAACGTATTGAACTCGATACCCAGCCCTAAATATAATTGGTCAAAGAAAGAATGCATAAAAGTCTCATGGTACCATGTGTAATGCTTAAGCATTATGGGAACATTTTTAAAACATATCACCTCCATTGTAAAAACAATAGTTTATAGCAGCTATAAGTTATATAACTGTGATAGACACTAGAACCTCAGTACTTTGTGAGACACCTCAAGCAAACTTCCACCAAAGGATACTACATGACCATCATTAGCGCATGGCAAACTCCCAGACCTACCTGCAGTTTGGAGGCGGATCGAGGGTCATCTCTGCCAGTTCCTTCTGATTCCTGCAAAACAAGAGAGATTTCACTCATTAAATTCATCCGCGCATTACTCAACCTTTGTATCTAGTAGGAGATCGAGGTTTGGTTGTATGCATGCAGGTGATGTTTTAACGAGGGCCATCTTTCTCATTTATTTTTCAATACATTCATTATGGTTCCCTGAACGTTTAGGGTTACGCTCACTGTTGCCAACTCTCACGAGACAAATAAGCAACCGCTGCTTCAAAAACAAGCCCAATATTTTTTTGATGATTTATTATCATCAATATTATTTATTATCAATTATTTATTACCAATAAATGAGCCCGCAACATAATAAACTGAAACTACCCTTTTATCTGAAAAGAAAAAAAAAACATAAGTTATTTTACAAAAATCAGCAAACTGCAACAAAAATTGGAACAAAACTCATCTCCAATCCCCTGTGTGCAGAATATGATTGGAGAGATGGAAAAGGAGAAAAACACAAGAGCTTCAAAGAGGAACTGTAACATAGCCACATATTTATAGCCTACTAAAATATAGGCTATTCGAACCATATTTACTCTTAGTATTAGTATAGGACTACTTGTTTTTTATTACAGCCCGTGATAATTAATACATTACAAAAACATTGTAAAAAAAAAAAAATAGGCTAAAAGAAAGTCATCCCACTCCTCCACGTCTACTTCTATCATCGCTTGCATTACAGCATCACGCGCCTTCTTTTTGAACGTGATTTTCTCCAATGAGAGGGAGGAACATTTGGCAAATTATGCTGCAGCATTTATGTTATTGCACTGGTTGGCTATTAACTGCGAGCAGACAGATGTCATTCAATGCATTGGAGAATACGGCGAACATAAATAAAGAAACGAAGTTGCTTGTCAGATTTCCCCTAACATTTCCTTTTTTTCAAGCAACTTTATAAAAAAAGAAGCCCAAAGTCGCGTATAATACGCGGACTTGGCAACTATTGTTACGCTAGCTAAGCTTTTGGTTCCCTTAGCTTGTTGTTGGTTAGTCAGTATTTACCACAGTCTATGATCTTTACGGAAATCTATATAGGCTAGTCTTTGCTTTGAAATATATATATATATATATATATAAATTAGATATAAAACAAAAAGTCGAAAGAGAGAGGTGTGATTACCTGTAAAAATAACCGTAAAAATTACCCCCCGGTAAAAAAACTGCAGCTGTGGTTGCCGGAATTTTACCGTAATAAATACAGTAGCAACGTTTTAGGTTTACGGTTTTAACTTAAATTTACAGTTAAAAAACATAATTTCATTAACTGATATAATGTAAATATACCAACCTATTGAAGAACTGAAATCAGTTTTGTATCTTTGTAATACACTGATAACCACCAACACGGCAGGATTCTTTGTGTGCATGAGAACTAGTTCACATTGATGAAACCAAAGCCATCACAAGCAGCTTTTAAATAATAACATATTTAGAAGGTGCACAGTGTCGTTCACACAACCACCAAACACCATCATGGTAACACACATGCAATGAAATAATGCAATAAACATTCATTTAAAAACATTAGATGTAGCATACAACACTAAAGTACACAACTGATAAGAAAAAATAAGAGATGCAGTTATTTCAAATTTGCGCAATGTAACGCAGCGGAATTCTGGGAATTCAATTACGGTTATCCCTGTAAATTATACAATCTTTTTCCACTCCAAATACAGGATGATACTGGTAAAAGTTTCCCTATGTCCAATACTCATCGTAATTGCCAAAGACAGTTTTTTCACTGTATATAGTAGGGGAATTTACCGGTTACCATTTAACAGGTTTTTACTGTAGCATTTTCACAGTCTTTTACCGTTAAATTCACGGTAATTTTTTACAGTATAGCTTTGGATGGAAGAGTAGAGTATGGGAAAGGAGGTATGCGAATGGATAATAGATCTTCTGATGCTACTTTGTTCACTCATATTTTTGAGGCCCATCATGGAGCTTTAGTCCCTGAACCACTCCTTTGTTTAAAAGGGGACTTTTGAGCTTACTAGACAAGCCCAAAGGTGAATACATTACAAGGAGGTTAATGCTAATAATAAATAATACATTTTATTCAACATTACAAATATTTACGGATGGATTCAAAAGGTTGGAATAAGTGTATATATTCCAAAATGTAAAGTACGAATTAGTTTGAAATTGCCAGATGATTTATCAGTATACACTGCAGAGTTAACAGCTATAATAATAAGACTACAGTGGGTTGAACAAGTCAGACCAAATAAAGTGGTAATATGTTCAGATTGGTCTTCAGCTTTAATTAGTATAGCACGCGCGAGATCAGACAGAGAAGATTTATTAATGGAAGTGTATCTATCTTTACACAGATTGAAAGAGGCTGGAATAATGGTATACTTTTGTTGGGTGCCAGCACATGTTGGGGTATCTGGTAATGAAGTTGCTGATAAACTAGCAATAAAAGCACTGGACAAGCTGGAGGTGGGTGTTAAAGTGCCTATGGGGAAAAAGGAGGCAAAGTCGATTTTAAATAAAAAGTCAATGAATAAATGGCATGTTAGATGGGATAATAGCAGCAGAGGGAGATGGTGTTATATTACACAGACAGTAGGGAGGAAGAGGTGTGGCTGTCTAGATTAAGATTGGGACATACAGGGTTGAAATCAACACTGGCACTTATGGGTTTACATGAAAATGGGTTATGCCATGTATGTGGTGTATCTGAAAATGTATATCATGCACTTTGTTGGTGTAGTAAATATAGTGTATATCGTGACATATTATTTAGTCACTTTGGGGAGGAGAGATTGACACATGAAGATATTTTAGGAAAAGGTTGACTGGATAGACGGGGATACAGAGCACTAATTAAATATATCTATTACTCAGGTTTAGGATCTAGATTATAATATGTGTGTATGGGAGTATTCTACCTAATCTGGGGCACGAAGAGCTAATTGTGGGTGTTAGAGGAGCTGAAGAAGAGAGAGCTGTGAAGTCGGAACCTTTATTCTCTCGTTCATGTTTCCGGTCGAGAGAAATAAACACGGGATCTGCTTCCTGTAAGTTTACACGCGCGTACGCAGCCTCAGCTAAACAACAATTGAATAAACCAGATATCTTGAAATTAATAAATTACAATGGAGACGATTTTAGAGCAGCAGCGGCGCTACCACGAGGAGAAAGAGAGGCTGATGGACGCCGAAACGAAGGAGATGCTGACGAAGAAAACCACGGTAACTTTCAGGATGATCTCTGAATGATGCTAACACTTTAAGCGTGTTATTAATAAACATAACCAGTTACGCTTAACAGCGATTAAAGATACAAAGGGCAAGTTAAGATGCTTTAATTCACAGCAGGTAGCTGTGTGACAGTAGTATGCTGGAAATTGTGTTAAAGACAACATTATAATGTAGTTTTCTTATAAGGTTTATAGCACCAAAACTATTTATAATTACGTTTTCAAGCCAATTTCCTTTCTCTCAGCCTGTTTATGATTATATCTGTATTATTTATACATGTAGTTATGATTGAGTAACCATGTGTTTGTTTTGCCCTCACAGTTGCTCTTTTTGAGAAAAGTGTTTCTTATTTTGACAATAGCAAGGTTTTATCTGAAGTACTTCCGTGTAAATCTACATGAGACCTTTAACAGATGATCTTGTCTTTTCTGTGTTCTTCAGCTGAGAGACCAGATCAACTCCGATCATCGCGTGAGGGCTATGCTGGATGTGTGTGAGATCCTTTCTTTCATGTCCTTACCTTTTCTTGATTTCCTAATCATTCCCTAATCGTGGAAACTGTACATTTATGCAGCGTGTGTGTTTGTGTTATGTGATAACCTGCAGAGATACATGGAAGTGAGCGCAAACCTCAGAGACCTGTACGAAGACAAAGACGGGTAAGACAACCTCAAGGACATCGAGTCGGTATAGAAATACATCAGCTAGTGCTGGGCGGTATGATCAAAACTTTATATCACGGTATTTTTCTAAACTATACCGGTTTCACGGTACATGACGGTATTTTTTTTTCATGCATGACCGGGTGTTAAGCATATTTTCTACTGATTGAGAGGAAATACTGCAGTATATTGACTTAGAATGCCCTATTTTACTGTCGTGATGAGTGAATATTGTCAAAAAATACCACACTAAATAGTGACTAAACACGACCCCTTTTAATACATGTTAACCAGGAGTCACTCTCATTTATAATCACAGCATCGTCTGATAAAATCAGCATGCATCTACATTACAGAGCGGCTATGCGGTTGTTTTGGCTAGATTACTTTTTTGTCTCACGCAGCGCACTGCCTGCGTCCGAGTAACAAACTAAAAAAAGCAACAAACTAAAAAGTGCATGTGATATTAACAAACGAACTACGCTCATATTTATAACTCCAAACAATCAGTAAGCGGCAGGTGCTAGGAAACGCTATGGTACCCTCAATTATTGAGGAGCGGCGCTACTGCGGCGTGGCTTCTCGCCGTCGCTGCACAGAACAGACACCGAGAGAGGTGACACTTCTCCGGGAAAGCCAGACCTCGCGTCTGTGGGACAGCACTGACGAAATCCTCCAACTGAACCATAGCTAAGCTTTATCCAAAAAAGGCACTAGGTTGTAGTATGAATATTTATGGAATAAAGCATTTTTGCTAAAAAGGGTTGAAAAACGTGCTAAATCTGTCTAGTCGCGCTTGGTGTGTGTGAGACGCGGGAGCTGATGGCAGGGGGCGCTGGATATTTGTGGAGGTCAGTGTGGATATTGTGGATGAGTTCTTCTCTATTAGTTCTACAGCTTCAGTTTCTGAACTTTCACGCTTAGTAACACATACAGCTGTTCCCTCACCACAGTGCAACAGTGAAAAGGGACCCCTTTCAAACAGGGTTGCGTTCTGAACGTTGTTTAAGCGACATACACCGGTATTGTGGTATTTTCAAAATTCATATCATAACAAAAATAAAAACCGGTATTCGGTATGAACCGGTATACCGCCCAGCACTAATATCAGCCGTATTTTGTGCGATCTCACGGCGGTGTTGTGTGTTTGTTCGTCAGTATGAGGAAGGATGAGCTGAATGCAATATCGGGCCCCAACGAGTTCGCTGAGTTCTACAACCGACTCAAAGTGATCAAGGAGTTCCACAGAAAACACCCTAACGAGGTACAGACGGCTGTGAAGTGCTCTGTCCCGAACGACACACTTCTGTCTCGGAGAAATATTCACTCCGCTCATTCTGTGTCGATTGCAGATCTGTGTGCCCATGTCAGTGGAGTTTGAAGAGCTCATGAAAGCCAAAGACAACCCCAGTGAGGAGGCACAAAGTAAGTCTGGAGTAACACACGAGAGCTGTTTGCTGAGGCGCTGATATGTGCTGTGAATGGACGGTAACGGTCTCAATGCTGGTCACAGATCTGGTGGAGTTCACTGATGAAGAGGGTTACGGACGCTACCTGGATCTCCACGACTGCTACCTGAAGTACATTAACCTCAAAGGAGTGGAGGTACTGTCCGTCTTCTTATTTGATTTGCATGCCTTCGAATAATTGAACAAAAGACCGTTATACTTCTGTCTGTTGCTCTCTTCTAGAAACTGGAGTATGTCACTTATCTGTCAACATTCGATCAGCTCTTTGACATCTCTAAAGACCGGAAGAACGCAGAGTATAAGAAGTAGGTGCAAGGTGGTGTTTTTGATCAGATTTTGCAGCTCTCGAACAAGCACAGAAAACCGTTCACAATTTGTGTCTGTAAAATAATTGTTCTTTTTCTTTTCCCCCCCAAATTCTTCAGTCCTAAAACACGAACCACATTGTGTGTGTGTGTAATTGGTAGTTCAAGTTTCTTGTTGTTGTGATAAATGCGCCTCTATGGATGCATGTTGTGCTCTTGCAGGTATCTGGAGATGTTGCTGGAGTACCTGCAGGAATACACGGATCGGGTCAAGCCTCTGCTGGATCAGAATGAGCTCTACGGAAAGATCTTGGCAGAGTTTGAGAAGAAGTGGGAGAATGGGATGTTTCCAGGCTGGCCGGTGGGTTTGTGCTTAAGAGACAACATTAATGAGCACTACAGATAGGGCTGTCGCGATAACCGCAATATCGCAATACCGCGCTATTGACGAGCAAACCGCAGAGGAATGCAAGAACCGCAGCAACCGCGATTTTTCCGTGTTTTATTTTTTCGTAAGGTTATGCCCTTCTCGTTTTACACTTCATGCATGTGGACTGAATATTAAACAAGTTAGTAATGATAACATAATGTGTACCATGCTGATTTGTACAGAGGCTCCATAGATTTGCACTTAACAAGCCTAAACAGACAGTGAATGAGAGCGAGATCGACTGAGCGTGAGATTACTTGCATCTGTCCTCCAGGCCGAGTCTTAGCATCGACGCATAGCTGGTCAGCTGAGCCTTCTAAAGTGGCGCTCAAAGTTAAAATGATTTCAACAGCGTGTTTCATTACGTCTCTTTGAATGAATGAATCAGCGTTTTTGAACGTGTAGTTGAAAGACGGTCCCTTTCCTCCACCTTGTGGCGCATCACTGTAATTGCACTGACTGACAGCCCGTCTAGAACATGCGCAGGTGGAAATATCAATATAAAGTCTCTTGTCCAGTCAGATTAGAAGATCAGATTACAACTAGGCTAACTGCAATACATATAGACTAATGATAGCCTAACGATCTTATTGTCAGGTTTATGTCCTGTTATGTAGACCGTTGTTTTGTCATTCTCTTCCGTTTACTTCACTTCCTGTTTCACCGCTATTTGGTTTCGGTTTCATTGTCTTCTGAATATGACCTTGTTAGTTATATCGTAACACATAAACACACAGATATCTATCTATATCTGTGTGTGTGTGTATGGCGATAATACCGCATACCGCGCTATTGAGCCACTCAAAATTACGCCAAGGGCAATTCCCTCACCACGACAGCCCTAGATACAGACCTTATTATTACGTGTTTGAGAGTTTTGCTTTCAGCGGTGGCTGCATTTTTTCAAACATCCAAATATTCCAGTCATTGTTTAAGGTTATATTCATCAGAAGTATTAGAAGAGATTTATAAAACGGAGAGTTCCGGTCCTTGATTCTGATTGGCTGAGCCGCATTCGAATCTGTTGTAAATTACACTACAAACACACCTTTATTTACTTCTGTTCGGCAGCCACTTTGTTGGAACCACAACTGTTTCTGAGGAACTACATTGTTTGGTGGAAGAATACTGTTTTTATTAACAATTCTGTATTATTTTGTGAAACCTTGCTACGTATATGGAATAACCGTTTTATAAAAGCAATAAGCCCCGTGAAGCCGTGGTTTACAGTGAATTTATAACAGCTAAGAGGCCTAACAACGCCCCTTAGCTGTTATAAATTCACTGTAAACCACAGCTTCTTGGGGCTTATTGCTGTATTCTATCATCCATTACATCTACATTGTCCTGCTGTCCTCTATTAAATGCATGTGAGCACATGAGGAATGAATGGAGGTGTTTTATAAATCTGTGTGTGTTACAGAAAGAGACGAGTAGTGCTCTGACTCACGCTGGAGCACATCTGGATCTGTCTGCCTTCTCTTCCTGGGAGGTTAGTTTGTCTCGCCCTCGTCTGTTAACAATGTGACCCGCATGTTTTCCTAGTTAATCATGTTTTCATTAATGTTGTCACACACACACACACACACACAACCCACAACACACCACACACACACACACACACACATTTCTGTTGGCAGATCAGTAATGTTGTGTGTACTCCATACAGGAGCTGGCGTCTCTGGGTCTGGACAGATTGAAGTCTGCTCTCATGGCCTTGGGTCTCAAATGTGGAGGGTGAGTGTGAACACACTGTCCTGCTCATGTTTAACTGTAGTTTCACATTTAACCGGATCACAAATAAAACATTCATAGGACTGGCAGTTCCTGACTCCTGAGTCTGTTCGTAATGTCCAAACGTGTTGTTTGTGTGTTTTGTTTGCAGCACACTAGAAGAGAGAGCCCAGCGTCTGTTCAGCACTAAAGGCAAATCTCTGGAGTCTCTGGACCCCTCACTGTTTGCCAAAAACCCAAAGGCCAAAGGACCAAAGAAGTAAACCTATTTGAAATTGATGAACGGGTTTGAATTAGTTCAGAAACAAGTGACTTGTTTACAAAAGATTTGTGTTGAAGTGATGAAGCCCTACTTTTTATGCATTATTTGCCTGTAAAATGTAAATTAGATTTATTTTGTTTAATTGGTGTTGTCTAAGTTAATATTTGAAGAGTTCATTTGCAAAAAAAAAGTGGACTGAGTGGTGTGCAATTCGTGCATTATCCTCCACATAAAGCCAGTGGCATAGCGCAAATCTGTGGGGCCCCCCCACAGACCTCAAGCAATATTGGAAATAATTCTGTCTTAAACCGCGAAGGCGAGCCAGTGGATATCATATAAGCAACGTGCAAACTTTGTGCAAGACTTATGCCGGTGAACGTCTTTCACCATGACAGTGAAAGTAAAAACTGATGACGCTTTCGGCATCTGACGTCGCACGCAGTAATGGCGCAAATTCTCTGAGACGACGAGAGACGAATCTTCTCCTTAATATGCGGTTTATAACTGCTTTAATTTATTTCCTTAAAGTTTCTCTTGTGGCCCGAACATAGTGAACAATGAGAATAAACGTATTTCATGTTGAACAGGTTGTTTTTGAAAGTCGACGCTTTAAAAACGCTGCTCTTAAGTTTCATTGATGACTGAAGTGTTAACAATTTTATTTAGGCTATAGGCCTATAATTCATTGTAGGATATAATAGATCTGTTTTAAAAGACATTTTTAAAGGGGTCATATGAGTTTATAAAAAGACATCATTTTGTGTTATTGGTGTAATGAAATGTGTTTATGTGGTTTAAGGTTCAAAAAACACATTATTTTCCACATACTGTACATTATTGTTTCTCCTCTATGCCCCGCCTTTCTGAAACGCGTCGATTTTTAAAAAACTCATCGGTCTGAAAAAGCGAGATGTACTGTGATTGGCCAGCTATCCAGTGCGTTTTGATTGGCCGAATACCTCAAGTGTGTGACGGAAATGTTACGCCCCTCACCATACTGTGAAACGAGGCATTTGTTGCATGCTAGTTGCCCCCGGCGACATAATTAAGAGTATATGATTATACTGTCTTTTTGCGGGGTGAATCGCGCAGCAAAACCTTAAACCAAACACAATAAACCCTGGCTGGCATTTGTGATGGAGAAATGACAAACAACAAGCGCTAACCTACACTGCTCAAAACTCGCGTTTGAACCGTCAGTGGCAAATTCTTTAAATATAAAACATGTACTTACAGTCTGTGATTCAGAATAGCCGGCATTGTAGAGTCTACTCTCCTGATGAATGAGGCTCCTGTAGCGAATCCAGCTTTTTGTTAAGAAAAAATCATATTGCAATGTAATAAACACGTTTCTCTCACTTCCGTTATCTGTAATACGCAGAAGGCATTCCGGCGGATGATGGAGGACGTATGCGCAGCACGCCGCTTCTGAGAAATGCTAGTCTCGCGAGTTGTTACAGGAGAGAAAAAGAAGCAAAGTTTCCCTACTTTAGCAAAGGAAAACCAGTATCATCTGGCTTAATCCAAATCCTCTGACATTTTTCTGTACAAATACTAGTTTTGTGATCTAATTTGTGACCAGCGTTGTGTTTTGTTCGCTTCTTTTAATATAGAAACGGCATACTTTCAATGAACTTATATTTTGTAAGTTACCTGTACTTGTTTTAAGTTATTGTTACTTAATCAAAACAATCCAACTGCAGTTTGATTGATATTACTTGCAATGCAAAGAAATTGAAAGAAAAATGGAGTTATCTGTCTTTGCAAACGAACTCTTCATTTGTTCTTTTGCCTTGTCTTGTGTCTGCAGAGACTCGGAGCGCAACAAGGAATCTGCTTTTCTTGAAGCTCAGATTTATGAATATGTGGAGATTTTGGGGGTAAGCACTCTGCCTGCTGTAGTTTTATATTTAGTTTCCTCTCATTTCACATTTGTACTATAGGCTAATATTTGCAAAATATTTACACTGAATATATACACTACCACAACATTAAAACCACTGAGAGATGAAGTGAATAACATTGATATATTCGTCACAATGGCCCACTCTGTGTTTAAGGTGGTGTGATATATGAGGCAGTGTATATATATATATATATACATGTAATCCACATTTGCATATGTCCTATCAAATAATGAGCCAAGAAGAGATGTTAAACACTGCTGGCAGGTGATAAATGATAAGCACTGTGTTTATTTGTTCCATTAGAAACAGAAAATTCAAGCACATTGAATTGTGGGAAACTGTATCTCATGCATTGTGTTCTCAGATCTAGTTTACTTTTTGTTATTTTTAAGTAAATCCCCTTCAGTATGTATTTTAGTGTTTTCTCTAACGAGTGGTTTTGGTTTGGTGCCGTTGGTGTGAATTGTCTGCAGTGATGTTGCTGAAGCTGGTGTGTTTCGTTGTGTGCTGCAGGAGCAAAGGCAGCTGACCCATGAGAACGTCCAGAGGAAGCAGGCACGCACAGGAGAGGAGCGTGACGAGGAGGATGAAGAGCAGCCCAGCGAGAGTGAGAGTGAAGACGAAGATAATGAGATCATATACAACCCCAAAAACCTGCCACTCGGCTGGGACGGAAAGGTGCATTTAGATTTATTGTAGTTATTTACAGTGTTCTTTAGGGATTGAATCAGAAAACTGTTTTTTAAATAACATTTAAATTCAGTTAAATTTTAAATTCAAATTCGACATTGAGATTCAAGACTCTTTACTATTTCACATATTCAGTACCACACAGCTCTACACTGTAAAAAAAAAATCCACCAAATTTACGGTAAAAAACATGGTAGCAACATTTTAGGTTTTACGGTTTTAACTTAAATTTACAGTTAAATACCGTAATTTCATTAACTGATGTAATGTTAATATACCGACCTATTGAAGTACTGAAATCTGTTTCGTACCTTTGTAATACACTGATAACCACCAACTGCAGGTGGTGATGAGAAAGTCACATGATGAACCAAAGCCCATCACAAGCAGCTTTTAAATACCCCAATCGACATTCTCTAATACTATAAAATATCATGTATAGAGGTGCGCAGGGCATTCACACAAACACTATAACCCTCATGGTAACACACATGAACGAAAATTAATGCATAAAACATTTCACCTTTAAACACATTGTTTTTGTAGATCATTACATTACTAGGGACTGCACCATACCCACTTTGTCCTAGATACTCGTCCATACCCCGCATTACTTTATTTTTGGTACTTGCCGATACAGGGTACCGATACCGGATTTTTTTTTATTTTGCATTGTAAGCATGTTTGACTATTGGGTTACAGAAACTCAAAAGGGTATTATAATGTTTAGTTTGGTTACTTCCATTTATCAAATACACTAGATCGTCAAACAAATGATTCAGACAACGTCAACATTTCTGCACATTATATTCGCTATAGTTTGAAACTGGAAAAATAAATATGACAAGGAACTCAGAGTTACACTGTGTCAGAACAAGTTCATCTTGATAATGTTAGATAATTATGATAGAAAGGTAATTCAGACAGCTGTTAGTATGACATTATTTACACAACTATGAATACTTAGTAGGGCAGCCATTAGCCTTAATGACAGCATATAATCTCCTGGGCATGCTGTCACCCAGCTTCATGCAAACCTCAACTTCAGTTTTTTTCCCAGACTCGGTCAGAATAATTTTTGGTCCCAAATTTGTATCAGTTTTTCTGGTAGTCCACTGTATGAAGAATTTTTGGGTATGATTTGTCACAATTTACTTTATTTTGCTATCCTCACTTACATAAATTAACTATAGTGTCCTGTACACATTAGTAAAAAAAATATCAAAAAATTATATCTGGTCTCTGAATCATTGTTTGTTTCACTGTATATCCTTCGGTTATTTCCACACTTAATTATACCTGTTAAAATTTATTGTATAAGCTTTTGTTACTTTCACTGTTAATTTTTTTGCTCTATGGTACATAATCTTTACAATTTAATAGCATTATAGCTGCTCCATTGCAGCGGCTTAGTAATGTAATCACGTGCTTTGCTGTAATAATGCTGGGAACCGCTCGTTATAAATCTTTTAACTGTGATATTTTCAGAAATAGAAGCCGCGTTTTTTTCGTCTGAAACGTGCAGCGAATTAGTTTCCAAAGCCACTCATATAATGCAGAAACAATCAGGCAAGCAAAATACAAAATGCATGACAGAAGTGCTCTCCTATCTCTATCGTTTTCTCTCTCTCTCTCTCTTCTCCGTTAAGTAACTTGTGCATTGTTTTACTTGTTTTTGACATATCCGATCGAACTACAAACTTTCCAGTGATGTCCGTGAGAAAGATATATTCACTCGACAAACTCGCGCATCTGCGCCGCCGCACGCTCAATCCACTCAGCGTGATTTGCTTACCAGCTTGCGCACATCAGCTATACAGGCGTTAATATTGAATGTTTAATGTTATATTCATTGCATACATGTACTTCGTTGTAGACATCCTTAACTCCTTTCTGCTGTTCTGTTGTTCTGTTGTTGGTGTTTCTTTTTCTGAATATGGCGCTTATCACATGCTGTTTGGTATCGGGGAATTTTAACGAGTACGAGTACAGGAGACAGTATCGGTATCGGTGCATACCACTACACACAACCTTAATATACAAAACGGATAAGAAAAAACTAAGAAGAAACATAGTTATTTCAACAAAAAAACTTCCAATTTGAAATGTAACGCAGGGAATTCTGGGAAGTTCAGTTTACGGTTATTCACTGTAAACGAACGCCTTGTACACCCTTCCCATTTAAAAAAACGGTATTCTACAGTAAAATTAATGTCCAATACATGTAATGCCCAATACAGTTTTTCACCAGTTTTTCATAGTAGGGGAATTTACCGTTAACCATTAAACAGGTTTTTACTGTAGCATTTTATAGTCTTTTACTGTTAAATTCACGGTAATTTTTTACAGCGTTGTTATAAATACTTATGGTGTGTCCTGAACTGGTTTTTGTTGCTTTAGCCGCATTCCATTGGCTTGTACTAAGCTGCCAGGATTCCTTTTCGTGTCTTTTTATGGTGAACATCAATTACAACTGTGAGATCTGTGGGAATTACACATACAGAGGACCCAAAGCCTTCCAGAGACACTTTGCTGTAAGTTTGCAAGAAAAATTATTCTATGTAGCAGATATATTAATGGAGCAGGATCTCAGTTTACAATTGAGTTAGTGGTTTTACTGACTTTTCATGCAGTTTCCCCAAGTTTTCTGGCATCTTTACTTGGGTCTAATCCTGCACTAATGAGAGATCTACTCTTAACGTGAAATAAAAACAGTGCTAGTATGTTACACAGTAAAGTATAGAAACAAATGTAAATGAACAAGTATTTGTAACTGCTGTGCTGTATTGAAAAGCCTATAACAGCTTTGGTGTTCCTGGTTTTCTGTGTTGCAGGAGTGGCGTCACGCTCACGGCATGCGCTGTTTGGGCATTCCTAACACAGCCCACTTCGCCAACGTCACCCAGATTGAGGACGCAGTGTCCCGTGAGTACAATAATTAATCACAGATATACATAAACCACCCAATTCATGCAATGCATAGGATGAATTAGTGTTAATAAATGATTACAAAGCATTCTTCAATCTCCAATCGTGCTGTTATTTAATTGCTAACAGGATTAACAGTTTTGTTGTAGTTTGCCATGACTAGCCTTCTGCTCAAATTCAGGACACTATTAGTTATTTGTTGGAGATACAGAATTGATCCATACAGCATGGAACACAACATACAGTGGGTACGGAAAGTATTCAGACCACCTTAAATTTTTAACTCTTTGTTATATTGCAGCCATTTGCTAAAATCATTTAAGTAAAATTTTTTTCCTCATTAATGTACACACAGCACCCCATATTGACAGAAAAACACAGATTTTTTGACATTTTTGCAGATTTATTAAAATAAAAACTGAAATATCACATGGTCATATGTATTCAGACCCTTTGCTGTGACACTCATATATTTAACTCAGGTGCTGTCCATTTCTTCTGATCATCCTTGAGATGGTTCTACACCTTCATTTGAGTCCAGCTGTGTTTGATTATACTGATTGGACTTGATTAGGAAAGCCACACACCTGTCTATAAAAGACCTTACAGCTCACAGTGCATGTCAGAGCAAATGAGAATAATGAGGTAAAAGGAACTGCCTGAAGAGCTAAGAGACAGAATTGTGGCAAGGCACAGAACTGGCCAAGGTTACAAAAAAAATTCTGCTGCACTTAAGGTTCCTAAGAGCACAGTGGCCACCATAATCCTTAAATGGAAGACGTTTGGGGACGACCAGAACCCTTCCTAGAGGCGGCCGTTCGGCCCAAACTGGCTCGTCTCAGGGGCGAGGCGAAGAGCCTTGGTGAGAGCCGGTATAAGAAGACCAAAGATCACTGTGGCTGAGTCCAGGAGATGCCAGTCGGGAGAAGATGGGAGAAAGTTGTAAAGAAAGTAATCCAATCACTGCAGGCCCCTAAACCAGTCGGTGGCTTGTATGGCAGACAAGTGGCCCGACGGATAGCCCGACCTACACGTGTCCATGTGTGTCACATGAAAGGCCGCATTGAGTTTGCTATAAAACACCTGAAGGACTCCAAGCTGGTGAGAAATAAGATTATCTGGTCTAATGAGACCAAGATAGAACATTTTGGCCTTAATTCTAAACGGTATGTGTGGAGAAAACCAGGAAAACCAGGGACACTGGCTCAGCCGACCTGTCCAATACAGTTCAAAAAGTGAAGCATGGTGGTGGCAGCATCATGCTGTGTTGGTGTTTTTCAGCTGCAGGGACAGGAGGATTGGTTGCAATCGAGGGAAAGATGAATTGTACAGGGATATCCTGGACGAAAACCCTTCTCCAGAGTGCTCAGGACCTCAGACTGGGCGGAAGGTTTACCTTCCAACAAGACAATAACCAAAAAAAATGACCCACCCTAAGACACAGCCCCCTTTCCCTTTCCCTCTCTCCCTTCTTTCCCCCTCCTTTTCCCTTTCTTCCCCCCCCTTCCCTCCCCTTCTCTAAAATAACGAAGGAGTGGTTTCACAACAACTCTGTGACTGTTCTTTAATGGCCCAGCCAGAGCCCTGACTTACTGTAAACCCAATTGAGCATCTCTGGAGAGACTAAAAATGGCTGTCCACCAACGTTTAACATCCAACCTGACAGAACTGGAGAGGATCTGGCAAGGAGAAATGGCAGAGGATCCCCAAATCCAGGTGTGAAAAACTTGTTGACATTCTTCCCAAAAAAGACTCACTTGGCTGTATTAGATCAAAAGGGTGCTTCGACTAAATACTGAGCAAAGGGTCTGAATACTGAGGACCATGTGATATTTCAGTTTTTCTTTTTTAATAAATCTGCAAAAATGTCATCAATTCTGTGTTTTCTGTCAATATGGGGTGCGTTGTGTACATTAATGAGGAAAAAAAATAACTTAAATGTTTTTAGCAAATGGCTGCAATATAAAAAGTTGAAAAATTTAAGGGGGTCTGAATACTTTACGTACCCACTGTATATCATTGAGCTTTACAGAATGTATTGAATATGTATAGAAAGACAAACTACCATTTTAAACCATTGAAAAGTTAAGAAAAATGCCTATAAATTAATATTGTTGCATGTTAATCAATGACACAAAAGGGTCCTGTTCTGGAAAATGGCCCTAATGGTATCTGTCCTTGTGCTTAAAATGCATTTTTCTCTTTTCTCTGGAATAGTCTGGTCAAAGCTGAAGTCACAGAAAGCATTAGAGCGCTGGCAGCCAGACACAGAGGTGAGTTCTTCTCAAACACATTCAATAGTCTGACATTACGCTGAGTGAAGCCACATTCAGCTGTACAGCTCTGCTCTGACTGAAGCTTCTGCTTTAACCAGCGTTAATCAGCTGTTCAGACTCTGCTTCGGCTGCTTGATCTGTTCCTTTTGGAGAGAGATTAGTGATTAGTGAGGTTTTCAAGCGGGAAAACCCTTCAGACTGGATGTTTATGAGTTCAGAGAGAAAGAAAATATCTCGACATGTTATCTTGCAGGAGGAATATGAAGACTCCAGCGGAAACGTGGTCAACAAGAAGACTTATGAGGATCTGAAGCGACAGGGGCTTCTGTAGCACAACAAACAAGATCTCTGAACACACAAAACACTCACAGTGTAAATACTGAAGCAGAAATGTGATCGAGTTTAGTCCTCGTCTGTCCCACAGTTTGTGAGAAATTTGATTTGTCTTTTTGAGAATGATCAGTTTGTACATTTGTATTACTCTTTCATTATGCCCCATTTTTGCATTTGCTGTCGTAATTATTAAACAGAGACTTTCATTAATCAATACATTTTAGTACATCGTGTGAAACATGTTTACTTGTGCAGCATGCTGTTTTTAACCAGTCTGGAGACTTTTTAAACCTGCTGTACAATAAAATCAAAGAGTGAGATGGTTTTACTTCAGTAGGCATCTGTCACTGTACTCAAATATATTCAGACTCCTTCATTTTCCCAACATTTTATGTTGCAGCCTAATGCTAAACTCCTTTATTTTTCATTCACATCAATCTACACTCCATACATCATAATGACAGAGAAATCAGATGTGATAACTGCAAAAAAGAAAGAAAGAAAGGAAATACAGAATTGACATAAGTATTCTTAAGTATTATTGCTTTGAGTGAATTTTGTTCAGATGCATCTAAATCATCAAAAAAAAAAAAAAAGAAATCGGATTTCCACTGTATCCTAAAGCTGATTCCACCGTATTAAAGGTCCTCTGTGTAATGAGAACACAGTTGTATCAGATACCTTCTTAAAGATGATAAAAGTACAAACCCGTTCTGCCGTTCCACATCTTGTCAATTTAAATGAGTTTGGATGACAAGATTCACACTTATGTTTTTAGGTACTCATGAATAATTCAAATTGTCATTTGGGTTATAGATTTTTCCATAGACAGACAGTAGTTTACCAATTTAACAGTCAATCTTAGATTAATCTAATAAAATAAGTATTTAGTCCATTATAATATTGTATAACGTTATTGTGAGGGCCAGAAATCAAGCTGTAGTTTGGTTTAAAGATTAGAAAATAGAAGACTTACTACATCGTACTGTTTCTCATTTGTAAGCTGCTCTGGATAAATGCATCTGCTAAATGAATAAATGTAATATATATATATATATATTCTGATTTGTCATACAGCTCAGAGTTGGCATATAAAAGTACAATGTGTAAAATCTTTCTATAATATAGATTAGTCATAACAGTTTTGGAGGATGACTGCTCCTACACACCAAACCCAGGATAGAGCGGATGAGTGAATGTGGTCTGGACTGTGTGGATGAGGATCGTTGTGTCAGAGACGCTGTAGAAGCACAGAGTTCCTGCACTGTGATCCACATACACTCCTATTCTCCTGCAGCTGGAGGAAACAGGGAGTTTAGTCTGACTCTTATTGTGCAGGAATGAGAAACTAGAGGAGAGGAGAGCAGTACAAACACCAGGACTGATCACTACGTCCAACCAAATACTCATTACTTGACCCCTTCCTGCTGATGCTCTTATATGACACTAATATACGCACACCATTATTTCCACTCCACTCCAGCTCCCAGTAACAACGTCCACACACACTCTCTCTACACAACAACTGAGGATTATATTCATCAAATCTGTCAGGATGATCAGGATACGGAATGAGGTTGTGTCAGTGAAGTCAAGCCGCTCGTGCATTCAGACAGACGGGCAGGAGGTTTGTGCAGTGTTGGATCAGGAGTGAAAAATGCATGGGCAAGTGTCTGATGAAAAGGAAGAATAAAAACATGGATAAGGAAAGTAATACAATAAGGGTAGTCATTTTTAACAGACTTGGATGATCTATCAGATCTGTGCCATGAGTTGAGAGTTCACTGATATGCCAAAAAAACCAGGGGCGCAGGTTTATTTAGACATGGGTGTGGAATAACAGCCAAGCTGGGTAAGTTACTCTGAAAATGTAATTAAATTACTTATTACTGATTACTCCTTTTAAAAGTATTCACGTTACTGTTCTCATTACTTTATTTCAAAAGTAATTAGTAACATTAATAGTTACATTACTTTTTTCTCCATGAAATGTATGAAATCCCAGCATACACACTCCCGATAAAGATTAGTTATTAAAGCATCAACATTCACAGAACACTGTTATTTTTAACTAAAGCAAGTGGCTGCTGCGTGCATGGTTTGGCAGAATGCCAGCAAAGAGTGCTGCATTATAATCTCTAAAAGACATCTCAGTTAATCGCAATCTCACAAATCTCTGTTATAACAAAATAAATGTATGCATAATGAATCTTTCATAATGTCTACAATCCGTGTGTTATAATGAGAGGATTCGTGAGCATGCACATTTCAGAACTGCATTTGCTCAGCAAAACACGTTGTATAGCATAAATAGGAAACTCTGCATTCGTTGAAATCCTGTTAATCCTGTTTTATATTTATACTTAGTTCATGTTGCTTTTGTGAAAAAGGATGAAAAAATTTATTTTGTTAGACTATTTCTATTTTGGGGTAGTCCCGTGAATAATCTTATCCCCCCGCATCCCGCCACACAACACGGGTGTCTACACCCACGCCAGCCAGCAGCACTCGGCCATCAGTCGTGTTCTCAGCGACCACCCTGTTGCGTGGTCCGCAGGGGAGCAGGTCTCTAAATCCACACTTGACTCAACAGTAATCTCTGATTATAAAAAACTGCATGTCTCGTCAGCAATGTAACGCAGCCAGTAAGTCGAGACCACTGGCTTTGTAAACTATACTCGAATTCTATTTAGAAAATTAAACGGCATTAAATTACATCGTAATCCAAAGTACCAGTAACGAGGTTACTAAGTAATGCGTTACTGCCCAACACTGATAACAGCAGACTACACCCTCCCGTCCATCCCATCCCGTTCTCCCATCCCACTACCCACAACATTTCACATCTCATGATAGACTTTTGACCCACAGTTCATGTCATCTAAAGTCCTTATGTATAGACTATGGTCAGCCAACATATTTATAATTCATAAGTAGAGGGTTTTGTTTATGTTTGTTAGAGCCTTACGAAAATTAACATAGTTTTGACTACAAATTAAAAAAAAAACCAAAAATAGTGAAACAACCTTCTTCGTTGTAGGCAAACCATACAATACTATACACTTGGTAATCAATACACCAAAGAACCATGGTTACTACACTTTTACTACAATAAAACCATGGTTAATTTTGGTTAAAGTATTTACATTTTAATTTATTTAGAAAAGACCTATCTTTCGCTAGGATAAGGCCCGTTTCTCGGTTGGGATCACGTAGAGCCCTTTGGAGCTGCATTGAAACTGCATTTTGGACATTCAACCCGTTGGGCTCCACTGAAGTCCACTATATGGAGAAACATCCTGGAATGTTTTCCTCAAAAACAAAAAAAAATTTTTTCGACTGAAGAAAGAAAGACATGAACATCTTGCATGACATGGGGGTGAGTAAATTATAGGGACATTTTTTCTGCACCACTCCTTTAAGCCCTAAACACACGGCAGGATTTTCAGCTGTCCCAGACGAAAGATTGGCATCGTGAAACAATCGTGGTGATTTCTGTGATTGTGGCTCCTAATCGGTGGTCCTATGTCGTACAGTGAGAGAGGTTCAAAGACGGCCGTTGTCACGGTCTTGCGACCAAAGATAGCCTACGATACAGAATGATCATCGCACAGTGTGTTTGCTGCTACGATCCACGTTTACCAATAAAACCAATAAACCAACCAATAAAAATGCAACATGGTGCTAAACGACAAAAATGCTTACCTCAAGCTCTTATCCCTTCCTCTTTTGCCAATTCCACTTTTTTTCAGCCCACATTAAAAAAAAAGCTGATGACTTTTTATTCTTATATGAAAGTGTGTCGTAGCCTACGATAATAGGTGTCACTAGGTGTCATCATCATGTTGTAGCCACGTTTATTAGATCCGTGTCGCACAGTGTGACATGCAGTGATCTTATAGGATTGCTAAAATCGTGCAATGTGTCTCGGGCTTTAAAGAGGGGTACTCACCAGCTGTAACTGTTGTACGTTATGTTTAGGGCACTTCGGCTACGTATGTTCTGCTTGACCTGCACATGTATTAATGTGTCATTGTAGCGGCGTAGCTTATAGCACATCATTTACTTTAGGTAATATATGTTTGAATTGTATGACCTATGTCAGATGCATCCGAAATTACAACAACATATACATATATATTTAATAGTTTGATCAAAATTTATTGACACCCGGGACAAACATTTTTGTTAAAAAAAAATGGTCATGGATACTGCGTAAGGACATGTCACTAACGTCCCTACCTAATTCTACGCCCTTGTCAGAAAGATCAGGCCCTTTCTAATGGAGCATGCTGCACAACTTCTTGTCCAGGCCCTTGTCATCTCTAGGCTGGACTACTGCAATGCTCTTCTGGCTGGACTTCCATCAAGCACAATCTAACCTCTACAAATGATTCAGAATGCAGCGGCACGACCGGTCTTCAACGAGCCCAAAAGAGCCCATGTTACACCTCTCTTTATCTCCTTCCACTGGCTACCGGTTGCGGCTCGCATCAAGATCAAGACATTGATGCTTGCATACAGAACAGCCTCAGGCTCAGCACCCGCCTACTTCCACTCACTCTTACGAATCTACATCCCCTTGTAGGATCTCTGTCTTACGACCCACTCACACTATGGAGCCACACACGAAACAGTCACATTCCATTGAGACAAACTGAAGTACCCCTATGCTACCAGCTGCGGTCGTAAAACTCATGCAGGGTCAGTGAAGGGTTGAAGCAGTTCCTGGACTATTTAGCTATCTCTCAAGAGACTCTAATAAAAGACAGTGCTTAAACAGTGCTTAAAAGCGTTTTACGGGCTTTCAAGGACCAGATGGGGATACCCCTGACCATTTGACGCATAAAATGCTAAATCCGATAAACCGAAAGTGACAGATTAAGGACTCTCTGTCCAGGAGAAACTTGGCAGACTCTCAACTCTGACACAAAATTGACCTCAGGACACCTCCCCCTTTTCCCCTTTGCATTCCAAAGAAAAAGACGATTTCTGAGACAATCATTGAAACCTATTGCAACACCCACCATCAGGAGGTCATGACATTCACAAATAATATGTTGTATGTCTTGTATATATACATGCTTGATGTGTTCATTTAATCGGTGCAACTTTAATCAGTGTTTATTACCCTTTTTAGGAAATAAGGTTATTAATATGTGTGTAAGATATGTGAAGTTTAGTATTGAACGGAAACTTGTGATAATTGCAGAATATTTAAATAAGTGAAAAGCTGTTATTTCAAACGGTATGTGTTGTACGACACTATATATGAGTTATTAACAAAACCTGCAAATCTTAATTTCTCCACATAATAAATGGGGGGGCCTCTTGTTAATGTATGCATGCTCCGCCTGGCAAGAAGGCGATTGGAAGATCGCGTCGGGGACGGACTTATGCAGCGGAGCAAAAACCCAATGCAGGACAGATTTGCGAGCTTTTCGCCTGTCGCCGTGTTAAGAGCACTCCAACGTGTGCTCACGCGCTTACCATCAAAGCGACCACCACATCTCAAACTCAAACACTTCAGTGAAACTTCGCAATCTTCAAAGAACTCTGAGTCTTGCAAACTAAGACTTTTAGCAAAACTGCTGAAGCCTCAACGTCCTAAAGAAGCCAACCAATCTCCTGAAGGCTTTTCCAAATGAAAGTCATTCAAACGTCATTCCGACGTCACCTCAGCGACCAATCAGTAACGGGGTTCCCTCAAAGACATCCAGGAAGCACCTCAGCTTTCCAGCTGTCAACCAAGAAAAACGCAAGTACAAACAAAATCTTCGATCCGCTGAACTGACGCTGGTGAATTTAGATGAGCAGTAAAATGAAACTAAAATTCTCTGCTTGTGAGTTCTCTCAGGTGAACCTAAATCACTCGTGAAAACGAGGTAGAACTATGAAACCCCGTCAACTCACATTCTAAGATGAATTTTTTGTTCAGGTGTGTGTGTATGTGTATGTTTTAGTTAGGTTTTATGTAATCTAGATTAGCCAATAAATTCATGTTTCATTTATAAAGAATCGTTGTTGGTGTCATATAATTTCAAGGTTGAAACTGTTGCCAAAAGATCCCTTGCTCGCTGCCTAGCTCGTAGCTTACTCATAATAATGACCTCTTTAAGAGCTAACAAATTATCATAATTGTGTTAACCGTGGCCAGGAAAATACATATGTAATTTGTAAAATATACTGATGATCACCGGCTCGCTGGACGACCCCTGATTTAAAGTGTAAACTATCAAATTTAGAATCAGCTCTAATCAGGTTGAATTAGGCTCTTCAGATCCTAGTCATCTCAAAACCTGAATCAATAATAATAATAATTCATTCCTTTACAAATGAGTAAAAATTCATTACACCCTCCAGAAGTCTGAGATCCGCTAGTGAGCGACGCCTCGTGCTACCATCACAGAGAGGCTCAAAATCACTTTCCAGAACATTCTCGTTCACTGTTCCTGGCCGGTGGAAAGATCTTCCCACCCCTCTCCGGAATGCTGAATCCCTGACAATTTTCAAGCAACAGCTGAAAACTCATCTCTTTTGACTCTACTTGACTTCATCCTAAATTATATATATATATATTTAAAAAGTGTCTTCTCTTTCTTTATGCCTTCTCTTTCTAGCTTGTACTTATTAGAACAATGTCTAAAAACTTGGTATTACAACCACTTCCTGTATCTGTTTGCCTCTTTAAGAAGAATTGCTTGATGTATTCCTCAATTGTAAATCACTTTGGATAAAGCGGTTCTGCAAAATGAATAAATGTAAATGTATTTAAAATGATTATTACAAAAACGTATATAAATCTTTGTATATATGTTGTTTTAATAAAGTTGTATATATAAATAAAATATATATTATTGACATATGGTTGCTACATATAATAAAAAAATATATAACATACACAACTTTTACCATGGGAATTTTATATATGTTAGAAACATTTATCTTCATCTTCCCAGAGAATGTACATTTGTAAAAATGTCACTTTTTTTTTTTGCCCAGGCAGTGTATATCTGGCCTTATAGGTAACATATATAGCAGTATCACTCTTGATGTAGGGCAATATATGTCATATATTACATTGCTGTATGGGTGGTGCAGTCCATGAGGACGAGATGCTCTGTAGTACTGGTGTAGCATCTGGTGGACATACAAGACACTCACTGTGTTTGACTTATACACCTGCTTTGTTCATGGACTCATTATTTCATCTCTGTTTATTGAAGTTGTTGAACTGTTTATGTTCAAACAGATATTAAGCAGCTGAAAGTGTGAGGACGTTTCTTTTTTTTTTGCTGAGTTTATATGTATAAAACAGATACACATCAACATGAAGTTGCCTTCACATAAATGTACTGGATTCGTCTGTAATGTTGCTATGTTTGTCAGTCAGCATTATTAATACATGAGATAAAGTATTAAAGTATTATATTAATGTTTAAAGTTATTGACTGTCAAATTTGTATTCATATGTTGTTTTGCAGTGATTTAAAAAAAGTAACCTTATCAAATTAGTTATATTAATATAAAGGAATCTGATTACAAGTTAAGAGAATTCAGTCATCTGAAGTAGATTATTGTTAATAACTTTGCCTGCAATGCACATTATTAATAATGAATGTGAACACTGATCATGTTTTCCGTTATGTTTTTCGACTTATAAGACATAAACTTGCTAGATGAAGTATGTTCTTGTGTGTCATTGTGTTTGTTAGTGGCTTACATTGTAGGAAGTCCTCTCTGGTCCTGGGAACAATGTTACTGTGAGTGACTGTGAAAATATCAGATATAAACACTCAGAGAGAAAATGATACCTGTATCTATTCCTTAGACATTTCTAACATTTTCTTTATGATATTAGATGATGTTTGTCTCATTACAGAGAGCAGATGAATCTCTAATATTTTACCAGATATCTTTTTCATCTCCTCTTTGCAGAAATCCTCCAGTTTGTGTCTCAGCTGACCGACAGATTCTCTCACAGCATCAAAAGAAAAGAGGAAACTGACAGAGATGTTTTCTGTAGCTTCAGGAGGAGCTGAGAGAGACTGAAGACTCTGCAGAAACACAAATAATAAACCAGAAAAAGATCTGCAAAGATATATAATACATAAGAGATGTTTAATTAAGTTGTCTTTCATTTGAAGTTCCAAACGTGACCTGAATATAATGTAAAAATACCCTTTTCTTCACATAAAAGTGTTTGTTGTACTTCTTCCCAACATAATATATTCACATTGATGCTACAGATGCTGAATTTATAGGTCTATGATTTTAATGATAATCCTCGATCAATACAAATGCTCAGATATAATAGACCTTACTCAGGATACTTCCATATTTAATTTTTGACAGGAATGAAAACAAGGCTGTGAGTGATAAATGTACAGTGCATTTAATGTACTGTACTACTGTTGTTGAAGTACAATACAATCCAAAAACTGTACTGTTGTAAACTGTACTGTAAGTCTATCTCTCACAGCCTCGATTTCATCTGTGTTAAATTCAATATAGCCTCTAACCTGATTATGGTCTATAGATAATGGTCTCTATTATTAGTATGTTTCATCAGGTCAGCTCACTGATGCAGTGCTCCCGAGTGAAACCAGTTTTTCATGATAAAACCCCCACCATCACCAGACAACATTCTGAGCAACATTCCCATCAGCAGACTGACGCTTAAGGCTGGAAAACACTAAACATTATGCTTTTGCCTAGATATTTCCTGATTGCAATCTGGAGGAGTTGATGCTAGCTGCTAAAAAATCAGAGCCAGTCTGCAGATTTTGGGCACTCAGAGTTGACAGATTTCACAGAAAATCACATTGTCTGTGATGAATCCAGTTTTTAAGCTTCAGACTATGATTTCTATGAAGTCGATATCAAAATATGCAGATTTTAGAACACAGTTTTTATTTGTCACACGTCACATAACAACAAGGTACGTGTTTCTGCATGAGTTTGTTGTGTTCGGAATGACTTGAAAGTCATTTAGTGTATGATGATCATTTTCTTTCTGCAAGTGTTTCGAAATCTGTTCATGTTTTAAAGTTGTGTAGTGCATTCCAGCCTTTACCTGCAGGAAATATATGTGATCGTCTGTGTGTGAAAGCTGCTCCAGCTCAGAGTTTCTCTTCTTCAGATCTTCAATCTCCTGCTCCAGTCGCTCCATTTGTCCTTCAGCTCGACTCACTGCAGTCTTTTCCTGATCTCTGATCCGCTGTGTCACCTCAGAGCGGCTTCTCTCAATGGAGCGGATGAGCTCAGTAAAGATCCTCTCACTGTCCTCCACTGCCGCCTGTGCAGATCGCTGTTAGGACACAAATCACAATCCGCTCTTAATGTTCTCACAGCGGTCTCAGTGGACTGAAAGAACAGAGGAGAGTCCAAACTGAAGCCACACGTCTCTTCTTCTCCAAACTCACCTTATGAGACTCCACAGCCTCTCTCAGCTGCTCAAGATCTTTCTGTCTCTGCTGGATTCTCTGCTGGATTTCACTCTGTGTCTCCTTCAAGTGTTTCTGGAGGAGAAATTAAAAACAGCAAACCTGAGACAAATTACATAAAATTACAAAATTATCATGTAAAGTGTTCTTCTTTAACAGCATTTCTCCAGAGAGTTTAGAGATCATTATTAGGTTATATTAAATTTAGGCTAGACATGAAGTCCTTAGACATGCACAGGGCATATGTAATTACTGTTATCATTATTCTGCAATCATGAATTAATGTAAAGCAGAAATGGACATTCAAACTACTATTTGCAGCAACAAATAAACTCAAGTTCAGTTAGAGTAGGGACTTCAGCCATTTGACAAAAGTGAGCAAAGTTCAACTCATGCTCTAATGCACAGAGCCGTCATGTAGTAACTCTCAATGGGAGAGAAGATCACATGATGCACTCATGATACAGCTGGATACTGCAGTGAAGAGAAACACTTGAAGTGTCAGCATTAATACATCAATGTGTCATTTCAGTTCATACCTCTTTCTCTGTCCTCTCTGCTGCAGTTGATACAGTCTCATGGTTTTTATGTTCATCCATTGCACACAGCATGCAAACACATTGCTGGTCAGTACGACAGAAAACCAATAGAGGCATATCATGTTGATGGCAGATCATCTGCTGCAGTCGTCCAGTGGCATCAGTCACTTTGTGTCTCTTTCCTGAGCGAAACTCTTCATGACGCTCAAAGTGAGTTTGACAGTAAGACTCCAGACACACCAGACAGGACTTGACAGCTTTGTGTTTTCTTCCAGTACAGATGTCACACTCCACGTCTCCAGGTCCAGCAGGAACAGCAGCTTTTAGTTTGGTCTTCTTCAGTTTCTCCACCACTTCAGCCAGCATGGTGTTTTTACCTAAAGCAGGTCTTGGACTGAAGGTCTGTCTGCACTGAGGGCAGCTGTAGACTCTCTTCTCATCCTCCTCATTCAAGCAGTCTGTAATGCAGCTCATACAGTAACTGTGTCCACAGGGAATGGCCACTGGATCCTTCAGGAGATCCAGACACACTGGACAGCTGAACTGCTCCACTGAAAAACACTGGCTTCAGCCATTTCACTGTCTACAGCAATACAGACACACAAACAACAGCAGATCAGACTCCCTCAACTGGGTTTCCTGGTTCTGTGTTTGAGAGACATTTGCAAAACAGGTGTGTCTGTAAGTCTGTAAACTCACATACTGAAATGTCCACTAGATGTCAGTCTCATACAGAAACTCAGAGTTAGTGAGAACACAAAGTGGGATAAACACCTTTACAAAATAAAACTACTAATACTGCATCCAAATTACTCAGGATTATTAGAAAGCTAAAGGCAGGAGAGTTTTATTAGGGTTTGAGCTAAACTCTGGGCGACAGTGGCCCTCCAAGACCAGAGCTGCTCTGACAGTCTGAAAAGTCTCATGTTAAATAATTAGTAACACTTTAGAACACTGTTCCATCGTTAATGAATAACTACACCGGAACAAACGAGTAACACACTATTAACTAACAGGAAACTCATGCTAAATGAATTAGTGAGCAGTTCACAGGGTGCTGTTGTGATATTAGTAAGAAACAGACAGAAGATGACCAATTGTCCGTAACTAAAACCTCTGGGACTCCATGACGAGCAAACATCGCTTTAAGTTTCTCTATCACAGGAGTTGTTGCTGTTGAAGTGAGAGAAGTAACTTCTATGTAGCGTGAGTAGCAGTCAGCAGCGCAGTGGAAAAGATCTGCTGCACTCTCTGTCATGGTCAGGAGGGTAAAGCAGTAGTCAGCAGGGCTCTGGGTGACTGTAGCTGTTTGTGACACAAGTTTCACATTGACTCACTTTGTCTTTGATTTGCTTTGTTATACCATACTGTCACCATACTGACATGTGTGCTCTTGCCAAGCATTTAGTGATGTCTTGATGCCCCTGATGTATCTTCTCTAGGACTTCTTCCTGTATACTGCCAGGCATCACAAGTCTCTTTCCTTTCATCAGCAAGCCCTCTGCGATGAGCAGGTCATGTCTCTGTTGACAAAACGATGCTAAGTGTGGTGAATACTCTTTTTTCATTCCCACGCTGTGCGCACAAGATAATCTACCTGTCTACACACTTCATCCTCTTCCTGAGCCCTCTTGATTTGAGCAAGCTTGGTAGGCACTGCTGGCAATTGTTGAATGGCATGATCAATTTGACCTCTTCCTCTCTTTTTAGGTCTGCTTCAGACAGGTGTTCGTTGAGTGGAGCTCTAGAGAGCGTGTATGCTGGGTTAAATAGAACCTATCCAACCGCTGCGTCAAAACAACCCAATAACTGGGTTTGTCCCTTTTTAACCCAGCATTATTTAGAGTGGAAGCATGACAACTACAACTGTACTAAAAAACAGCCAATATAACCTGATCACATTTTCTCTTGGTGGTTTCATAAACACAGTTACAGCAACCAGAGAAAAACTAATGTTAAGTCAAGGGTCAAGAGCCCAACTAAAGCAAACACTTATCTCCACAACAGTGTCTTCAAATTTTATTCTTTTCAATAAACATTAACATCTAAACCTCTGTTAATTCTCAATAAGAAATGTTTTGATGCATGACAAAAAAAGTCAAACTGGTTAGTAATGTGTGAAGCTGGTGATGCTGTTTGTGGAGTTGTTTAATAATCTTCTCCTGAGATCTTGGGAGATTTAATGTCTTTTATTTCAGTTGATTTCATCTAATGCCGAGTTCACACTGCACGATTTTCAAACTCGTCGGATCGCCGTTGTTTTCACACTGCGTGACTATCTGGGGTAGCATTCAGTTGCTGCTGTGTTCACATTGCACGATGGATCGGCGACAGGGGGTTTCACATTGCATGACTTCAGGAAGAATCGCCGACAGCTCTGTCTGGTCCACAAACTACGTTTCACGACAAAACACATGCGAGAAGTGATAAGGAAATAACGCAAGAACTCGCAGAAATGGTCAGTTCTCCAGCGAGAACTGTAATAGTACAAAAAAAAATTATATAGCCCGCAAATTGTCTGTGAGTTGATTTCCAGCTACAAGGAGAAAAAGAAAAACAGATTATGCAGGAGGGAGATGCAGGGAACAGGGATTGGGTGTTCTGCAAAGAGAGTTGGAGGTAGGCTAAATAATTTTGCAGTAACTGTAATGCAGATGTTGTAGCTGGTCAAGCAAATGTTTGTGCTTGATCTGTATGATATAATTGTTCATATATATATATTAAAATACTGATATTCTGGTCTATAACTCCCCGAACTTCCCTCTGCCCTGTATCTTGGTCTTTTATTGGCTGTAGGTCATCGCCAATGTGTTTTTCAGTCAGAACTAATTTCACACAGCGTGATTGTGAATCGCCGACAGCTCCAGATATTTAGCATGCAAAATATTTCACGGGCCCGTCGTCTGCGATTTTCTTCTTTACAATTTCTCAAGTTTTCAGCTTTAAGCAGGTCTCTGATCGGTCCAGTCAGCTTTGCGATGTTGGGTGAACATTTTCCAGTGTAATGCACCATGCAGAGGAATCTCTTGACATCAGCAGTATTTTTAGGCTCTGGCATTTCTTTAATAGCTTTAATTTGGGCTGTGTAACACAGGTCAGAATTGAGCTGATCAGAAATAATAAATGTAATTTGAAATAATTATATTTTCATTTAAAATACCCAAAAAGGGTGATATGATGTGTTATGAACGGGAAAAAATAGTTAATAACAAATAAATGCAAAACGTTAATATTTGTAGTATGACCGTCACAGAGATGAGACGGAGAAAAGAGAGCACGCGCTCGCAAACTCGCGGTGTTATTGAAGCGGATTGAAAGTGTGATTGTTGATGATATTGAAGTGGACGATAGCTGATTGTGGACCCTGTAAAATTCCGATGCGGTTGATTTATTGTGTTGAAATCCCCCGGATTTGGTGAGTTTCAAAATAATATAATGCTCAGTCCTCTGAAATGAAGTGTTTATGAGTTCTATTCATGTTCAAAGTGTTTATATGAGTTTAGATGCATTTATTTGGTTAGTTGATATGTGTAATGTATTGAAACGGGGTGCATTATAATTCTGAAGAGCTAAACAATGCTCATCAGCAGAGTATTATCATTTATGTAAATGAATGGTTATGTGTGACAAAAAAAAATGTTAAGATGGTATTTTTCACCCAGTTGTGATAATGTATGCAAGATATGTTGTGTTTAAAAGTTATATTAATTGTCTATGATGTGTATGGCACTGTTTGTATGAACAGGTCAGGTTTTTGTGAAAGTCTGGAATAAGCTGTGATACTGAGATGGCGAGCCTCCCAGTCTAAGAGCCGAAAAGGAAAGAAGAGAATTCACGTTCTGTTGAGTGATCTGTGCCTTGTCTACCCTCACAAGTGGAAATCATTTCAGCCTTATTGGTATTTCTCATCGATTACCTCAACGTTGCACAGAACTGATTTTTGCACTACTGAATGTTTACACCATAGACAATTGCACATGTTATACAAAGATCTTTTGCATTTTTCATCATTCGGATCCATAGGATTATTTTCTTTGCACACATACTTGAACTTTGTTCCATTGATTTGAGAATGGTTTATCCTCAGTGAACTATTGACAAGTTGTATTATTATTTTTGTTTTCTTAATGTGATCTGTTTATTGGAAAGTGTATATTGTGTTGTGGGTTAAAGGCTTTAATTTAACCAATTTAATAAGAAACAAAGCTCCAAAATTAGAGATTATAAAGTAACACCAAACTAAAATTGAGTTTAAATCAAATTAAACACAAATTAATATACCAGGAAGGACGATCTATAAGCCAAAGAGACAAACATAATTTGAATATGAACAATATATACTATAATTAGGTTAAGTAACTATAAAGGAGCTCAAACCCTAAATGTTTTAAAGGGGAAGAGGTGAAAGGGACAATTTCATTGTTATACATTTTTATTGTTTCATTGTCATTTTCAATTCATATGTACATTCATTTAAATCTTCCTAATAAGTAAATGAAAATCAATCTTGGTGGAAGTTATTCTCACTGGTCTGTCTGTTTCTTGTTAATGTGCATACTTTTATTCTTGACCTCTGTAGCGAACCTAGCATTCTGGTCCAATTCAGTGTTTCTAATATACTGATAGCATTACCTGTTACATCTGGGTCAGCTCGTATGCCCTCTGCACTGACGATATGTCCTAAGAACCTAACTTGAGGCACTGCAAACTGACATTTCTCATTCAGTGTCAAACCTTTCTGTTCTAGGCGGTTAAGTACTTTGACAATTCTTGCATCTTGTTATTTGCATGTAGCACTGAACACCAGGATGTCATCTGCGTGGCACAGAGTACCTTCTAGGCCCTCAAGCGTCTGTGTTTAGCGCTTCTGAAAGTGTTTTGCTGCTGATGAAATGCCAAATGGAAGGCGGTGAAAACAGTATCTTCCATAAGGCATAATGAAGGTAGTGAGCGGGACCAGATCTTTATGCAAGGGAATCTGCCAGAATCCATCAGTAGCATCCAGCTTAGAGAAAACTGTTGCACCTAACAGATTAGCCAGTGTTTTATCCACTGCTGGAAGAATGTGTCTCTCTCTGCAGATATTGTTATTCAGATGTGTTAAATCAACACAGATTCGGATCATGCCATTTGGTTTTGGTACTATAACCATACCTGAGCACCTCTCTGTCGCTTCGACTCCCAGGTCTTCCATTCTTTTTAGCTCCTCTTTGACTTTGTTCATCATGGGCAAGGGCACTCCACGGGGGACAGACAGAGCAAATGCAGTGGTTGACCCTTTCAGTTGATTTTGTAAGCTCCTTCTAGTATTCCAAGACCTGTGAAGACTTTTCTGAAAAGGTCTTTGTAATTTGATTCTGATGTCTGAAGTATATTCACTGTGTGCAGAAATTTTAGCTCTTTTATGGCAGGTAGTCCAAGGGGAGGGGTCACGAGTCTTGGTATCATGAACACTGGGTGTTTTATTATTTTTCCCTGATGATGAAGTGATGCTTCGAACTGCCCTCTCAGCTGTATTGGCGTGTTGCTAGGGCCACACAGCTTTTTCGTAGGCTGGCTGAGAACACCGTGGCTCCTCTTTGAGTACAAGTATGGCTGTTACCGCAGCTCCAGTGACTAGCTTGAAAATTATTTGTTCACCGTTCACTGCGATGGGCAAGTCCAGTTCTCTGACTTTACAACTCCCAAGAACACAGTCTCTATTCTCTCTGTTTCATCACGCTGATATATTTCATCCATTCTTTCTTTGTTTTGCAAACTCAGGGATGTACTGGCCTTCAGGAGTACCGGGACATTCCCATTGGGCTGATCGTTGAAGCGAATGACACCTTCCCCACATTAGTTTTTAAATTACAGCGAACTGCAAAAAACAAATAGCCTACTCCAAAAGTGTGAAGCGACGCTATGCAATGCATCTGCCAGCCACGCGCAAAAGCAGAGTGGGATCAGTCACGATGAACGTGCGCTGCGCTTCCGCCACAATGTAGTGATAAACAGAGCTTGATCCATTCAGATGTCACACAGAATTGTGTTATACAGTCGTGTGATATGGGAACATTAAAGGTTCTGTAGTGATGCTGGCTGAAAACAGCCACGACAATGTAAGTTACGTATGACGGGGTAAATTGGAAAATTTTAATAGACTTGTAAATTCAGCCCCATAGTAATTTAACTTGCAGTTATTAACACTGTACAAGAGAGATGTATTTATTATAAATGTTACTGTTATTACTTAAATATTGCAGTTTTTCTGAATTACTATAACACTAAACCCCAATCTCTGAACCAAATTCTCACTAGCTTAAACCAATTTGTCGAATAAAGCACTCTTTCTGCTAAACCTTAAACACGTTCAGGCAGTTAGGCTCTATTTGCAAATCTCATGCACTCGTTTTTACATAAGTCTGCTAAGAATCACATTAAAAAAAACAATACATTCACTTAAACACTTGTCACACTGTGATGCATTTGTGCTGCAAAATGCTAACCACAAGCGGCAAAAGTTAAACACATCTAAAGCCCAGTTTTCATCGTTTACACACAACGATTCAAAATTGTTCACACTTGTTTCTAATGATGTGATCAAACCAACTGTACAAAATATGAGTCAGTTCAGAGTGCACAAGTGGCACAGGTGACTGAATGATGATACGAACAATAGATGGAAACAATCTGAGAAGGAGAGGAGGAAGAGTACATGTAAGAAGTGGAGGATGAGGAGGATGAGGAGAGAAAGAGTAAGGTTTAGAGAGTGTTACGAAGGCTGGATCTGTCAGACCAGAGGGATTTTTCTCTTTATCTGCAAAAAAGACAACATTACATGTTGTAAAAAGTCCTCAGTCTGGACTCAAGCACAAAGACATAATGCTAAGACAGAATGAATCTCTCATTGACCCTGATTTTACAATTGCACAACTTAAAGTATTTGTGTGTACTGTAACATGCTATTCATTTAGTTTGATTTGAGCTTTTTTGGCCTTTGCAGTTGGACTGCAGTATTTTTGCAGTATCCAAGTGCTGAATATATACAAACATTCAGTACTATTCAATATTCAGCACAATACTAATATTGGCCTATAAAATATATTCACCTTACTCAGTTGCAATTACTATACTTTTTTTTTTTTACAGAATTGCAAAATTGTTTACTTCCAATTAACAATATATACCGTTTTTTTGTAATGTTCGTTAGGTGCCTGTCTTCGCCATTTTTCCCTCTTAGTGCCTAATGAATGCTCTGTAGTGTTTATTTGATTGAATCGTGTGTGTGATCTGAGACACTGTTTGATTTTGATTGCAAGTGAAATGGTTTTGCAGTGATTGTTTGATTTTGATAGAGTCGTATGTTTCGTGACTTATTGAGTATTTGGTTAAGGTTTAAGGTTCTGAGAAAATGAGTGATGGCTTCAAGAAATGTGTTTTAGCAATTCAGAAACACTGTAAATAAGTTCTTAAAGGTGTAGTTCAGCCAAAAATGAAAATTGTCATTTACTCCACATCGAGTCATTCCAAACTTGTATGAATTTCTTTCTTCCATTGAACACAAAAGAAGACATTTTGAAGAATATCTTGATGTTTTTATGTCCATACCGTAGAAATCAGTGTACCCCCAAAATGTTTGGTAATGTTCTACACAATGTATTTTGTGTTCTACAGAAGAAACGAAGTCATACAGGTTTGGAAAGACATGAGGGTGAGGACATAATGTCAGGATTTATTAGCAATACATTTCCTGCATTCTGCATGTAGCTCAAAACCAATGCTTTACTGTTAAGTGCATTTCTATGTGACAAAAATGCATCATCAAGTTTGTTGCATTTGCTGTGAATTCAGTAATATCTATTGTTGTTTACTAAAAACAATTAAGGCCCTATAACCTAGCAAAACATTCATGGGGGAACTCGGGCCAGATGGGCTGGATTTGTCCAGGGCCGAATTTTAACCCCAGTCCAGCCCTGAATACAATAAAAATACAATACAATACTCTGTTACTATGTTTCTCTATACTGTATTGAAATTCAAAGCTTATCATGCATCATTTTGGAAATGAAGCTTCATGTCTTCAAGTCCGTACCGTATGGCGTCAGTGTTATTTCTTTGAATGATGTTATAGGAGTGTATTTCTCTTTGTCCTGCTTGAACTTCTATTTCAGAGGCGCAAATTCTAGCATTACAGTTTCGATAGGAGTAAAATGTTATGTGTATATTAATTATTAATTTAATCAACATTTAAATCATTAACTGCTTCAAAACGCATGTTGTTAATGAAATCATTGTTGAAACATTTGCAGTTACAAATAAAACAATATAAGAACATAATTACAAAACCACTAATATTTTCCGTTATACCGTTCCTGCGGTATGCTCTGTTTTTCATGTCTCCTGCCGTAGCGAGCCAGTCTCGGGCCCAAATGCAAAAAATGTGTACGTTGTAGTGTGAGAATTTGTCTGAGTTCAAGCTGCATATGAATCAATGATATTTTCCTCTTTAAAATTTGCAGCACAAAACAAACATGAATATTTGAATGCATGAAAAAAATCTGAACAATTTAATACAAACGAATATCTCATGAATCGATCAATCAGAGTTTTTAAACAAATCTAAAGAATGACGGATGCCACAGACTTTTTTTTTTTGGAGGATTATGTCTATAGGTGGAATTTTCACATTAACTTGACACAATATAACATGATTTTATTATCGTAATTTTGACTTTATTTTTTTTTAAATATGTAGCATTTGGACCAATCAGAGAAATAACTTTTTGTTATATTTAACAAATAATATCTAATGCCCCCTCACCTAACCAAAGGGCCCATCTACGAGGGTCTATGGACCCTTGCCCCGAAATGCATCTAACACCTCAGAAAAGCAGAACAAGCCTCTGGTTCCATGGCAACCAACGCAGATATCACTGGGTTTATTGCCCAGAGGACTGGCGGGCAGATAAACTTACTCATTTTCTCATAGCAAGAGACAAATGCACAGTAGAAATGGACTTTTATACTAATTAATTCATAGGGAAACCTTTTTTTGAATGAACACACATATACTTCAAGTCATTGTGTATGTTGTTACTGTCCTTTTATATTTTCTTTTATATTGTATACTGTTTTAAGCAGGCTTATGATAGAACCACTCGTTAATGTAATCTTACCTATATGTAATCCTACCATATTTAGTATCTATGAATTCGTCTTCTGATTATCTAAACAAGAGTGTATATTATATGTTACATAGGCAATATATTATGTGTCCTGAGAATCTTTAAGAATTTCGATTCAAGTTCCATATGCAAAATTACCATGCGCTCACGCAAGGGTCATAAAACTCCCAGTATTTTCCAACTCCCCTTGAAGTTTAGCCTGTCTCATTGGACAGCCCATCCTGAGAGGCGTGCATCTGTCAGACTTTAAGGCCTACATCAGTGAACCCGCCCTTCAGTCTGCTGTTTCTGTTAGATGCTGATAAGATGAGGATATGAGCTAGCACGCTCCTAAGGACCCCTAAGTTCGCGCCAGCTTTCGGCCCTGACTTCCTTCACCAAAAGCCTCTGACTCAAACTGCTGATTCTTTTCATCACCACTTCAGCACAGATCAACTTGGCCTTCAGATTGCTCAGGACCTCTCTTTCAACAGACAATGACTGCAAATTATCAACGTCGTCTATTATTGATACATTAAGTATCAGTTGCACCTTTTACAAAGGTGTGTTTGAACTAAGAAACTGATGTTTCCTTCAGGCTGTAGATCTTCTGAATATGCAAATGGTTCCATAAATTCATATTCTTATTTTCTCTTCTTTTACTGCGTTAAGCTTTAACCTTTTCCTATACCAACTTTATGTGTGTGTGTGTGTATGTGTGTGTGTCGACTATTTTAAGTGTTTATGTAGTTAATAAGTCTTACTTGTATCACACTTGTCGTTGTTCATTGTTTGCTCATAACTGTAGTCCCTAATCATGCAGATTTATGCTACAAACACTGTGTAGAGTTGTACAGTAAGAAAGATATTTCCCTAAACCAGGAAATTAATGTTCTTAGAATTAACAGAAAGTTGACACTGAGAGGTCAAATGAATGCTTACAGCAGATCTAAATATTTATAACTAATTATAACTAGTTATAATTAATTAATCATATTTCCCATGAGCTGATTCGCTACCATATATGAGTTAATTATTTATGTAGTATTTTTCAATGTGGCCAAAAATGCTGCGTATGCATGAATGCAAACACAATTTGCACAATGTAATATAATAGTCCTTGACAGATCCACCCCCCCCCCCATTCCTTTACAGCGTAGTTCCTACATTATTTCTTCTATGCCTTTTTTTTGTTCAGTCCATTTAATTTTATATGTATTTCATTTTTTTAAATTTGAAACTGTATTTCAATTTCTGCCCCTTTTAATTAGTTCATTTATATAAAGCACTTAGGGCTTTACGATTACTCCAGACCACTCGTAGATCTACCATGATTTTCAAGT
>JADLZN010005413.1:161917-177559 GCA_018155175.1 Sinocyclocheilus anophthalmus
GTCTGAGAAAAGGCCATCATGCAAACTCTCAGTTTCTACCTTACAACAGAGCATAAAAGAATGTGTATGTGAGTGAGGGAGTAAAGGAATAAGATGAAGAGAAATAGGCAGAACTTTGTGTGTCATTTTAACAGAATGAAAGGAACATTTAATGACACAGAAGAACATTATCGTTGGAATCTCTTTCAGAACAATTTTTTACAGCCAATCAGAATCCACCAGACTTTAAAAAGCTTGAGCATTTAAATGGCAGACGACATAACCACAGCGCATGCTTATAATAAACAGAACAGTATTGTCTGTTGGTGTGGATGCTAAAATACTTCTCATTATAGTTATTGCTCTTGGTGTGAACAGCTTTAAGTGATCTGATTTGGCCAAATTAATTGAAGATCTGATTTGTAACACGCGACATTTCCGGACTCTTGCTCTCAGGACAGATGCGTCATAAAAATCAGAATAAACTAAAATATTAGATCGAATTTTTTACGAGTACGCTTGTACAATATCATATGAATTTGCTGACTTGGTAAATTGTATGAATTACAGATGTTGGTCTTCTCCATAAACGCACAAGATGGTCAAATTCAAATCCCATGACAGGCCTTCCTTTGGTCTTCCCTTTCAGCTGAAATGAAGAGAAACATATACATGTTGAGACTGTGTGTTAAAAATTATCTGTGACCAAAATATTTGATTAACACATAATATAAGGATGCGTTCATTAAAGCAAATCAGTTATAACTAAATGTCTTCAACATTACCTGTGAAGGGTTGAACCTTTGAAGGACTTGTTCAGCCTTCTTGACAGCTTCTAAGATCAGCATTGGGAGCGTCGAGGTGAGTTCCTGAATTTGAGAGAGAGAGAGAGCGAGAGAGAGGAGAGAGAGAGAGAGAGAGAGAGAGAGAGAGAGAGAGAGAGAGAGAGAGAGAGGCAGATGAGGAGGAAGAGAGAGACTTTTACAAGAGATGGCTTATTTAAAGAGCTGCTGGATTACAGGTTGTTGTGGACTATGTGATCTGACATAACTGCAAGACAGAAAAAAATATTGAATTAAAATACTGAATTGAATTAACTGTAAAAACACAGTTACTGTGGTAAAACCATGGTAAATGTTGTGGTTATTGTGCTTTAGTAACTACAAATACCACAGTAAAACTACGATTACTGAGGTAAGCCCATAGTAAATGTTGTGGTTATTGTGTGTTAGTAACTACAAATACCACAGTAAAACCACGGTCACTGAGGTAAACCCATAGTAAGTGTTGTGGTTATTATGCGTTAGTAACTACAAATACCACAGTAAAACTACGGTTACTGTGGTAAACACATAGTAAATGTTGTGGTTATTGTGCGTTAGTAACTACAAATACCACAGTAAAACTACGATTACTGAGGTAACGTTAAACCCATAGTAAATGTTGTGGTTATTGTGTGTTAGTAACTACAAATACCACAGTAAAAATATGATTACTGAGGTAAAGTTAAGCCCATAGTAAATGTTGTGGTTATTGTGTGTTAGTAACTACAAATACCACAGTAAAACTATGATTACTGAGGTAAGCCCATAGTAAGTGTTGTGGCTATTGTGCTTTAGTAACTACAAATACCACAGTAAAACTATGTGGTAAACCCATAGTAAATGTTGTGATTATTATGCTTTAGTAACTACAAATACAACAGTAAAACTACAATTACTGCGGTAACGTTAAGCCCATAGTAAATGTTGTGATTATTATGCTTTAGTAACTACAAATACCACAGTAAAACTACGATTACTGTGGTAAACCCATAGTAAATGTTGTGGTTATTGTGTGTTAGTAACTACAAATACCACAGTAAAACTACGATTACTGTGGTAAACCCATAGTAAACGTTGTGGTTATTGTGCTTTAGTAACTACAAATACCACAGTAAAACTACGATTACTGAGGTAAACCCATAGTAAATGTTGTGGTTATTGTGTGTTAGTAACTACAAATACCACAGTAAAACTACGATTACTGAGGTAACGTTAAGCCCATAATAAATGTTGTGGTTATTATGCTTTAGTAACTACAAATACCACAGTAAAACTATGTGGTAAACCCATAGTAAATGTTGTGGTTATTGTGCGTTAGTAACTACAAATACCACAGTAAAACTATGTGGTAAACCCATAGTAAATGTTGTGGTTATTGTGCTTTAACTACAAATACCACAGTAAAACTATGTAAACACATAGTAAGTGTTGTGGTTATTGTGCTTTAACTACAAATACCACAGTAAAACTATGTGGTAAACCCATAGTAAATGTTGTGGTTATTGTGCGTTAGTAACTACAAATACCACAGTAAAACTACGATTACTGTGGTAAACCCATAGTAAATGTTGTGGTTATTGTGTGTTAGTAACTACAAATACCACAGTAAAACCACGGTCACTGAGGTAAACCCATAGTAAGTGTTGTGGCTATTGTGCGTTAGTAACTACAAATACCACAGTAAAACTATGTTACTGTGGTAAAACCATGGTAAGTGTTGTGGTTATTATGCTTTAGTAACTACAAATACCACAGTAAAACTACGATTACTGTGGTAAACCAATAGTAAATGTTGTGGTTATTGTGTGTTAGTAACTACAAATACCACAGTAAAACTACGATTACTGTGGTAAACCCATAGTAAACGTTGTGGTTATTGTGTGTTAGTAACTACAAATAGCACAGTAAAACTACGATTACTGTGGTAAACCAATAGTAAATGTTGTGGTTATTGTGTGTTAGTAACTACAAATAGCACAGTAAAACTACGATTACTGTGGTAAACCAATAGTAAATGTTGTGGTTATTGTGTGTTAGTAACTACAAATACCACAGTAAAACTATGTGGTAAACCAATAGTAAATGTTGTGGTTATTGTGTGTTAGTAACTACAAATACCACAGTAAAAATATTGGTAAACCCATAGTAAACGTTTGGTTGTTGTGTGTAGTAACTCAAATACCAACAGTAAAACTACGATTATTGGTAACCCATAGTAAAATGTTGTGGTAGTGGGGTGTTAGGAACTACAAATACCACAGAAAAACTACGATTACTGAGGTAAAACCATCGTAAATGTGGTGGTTATTGTGTGTTAGAACTACAAATAACACAGTAAAATAGATTACTGTGGATCTGACCACCTTTCCACTTTCCAACCCCGTAGGTAAACCCATAGTAACGGGTGAGTGAGTGTGTGTTAGTAACTACAAAACCACAGTTAAAACTATGTGTAAACCCATAGTAAAGTTGTGGTTATGTGCGTTAGGTAAATACAAAATACCACAGTTAAAACTAGTGGTAAACATAGTAAAGGTGGGGTTATTATGCTTTACTACAAATACCACAGTAAAACTATGTGGTAAACCCATAGTAAATGTTGTGATTATTATGCTTTAGTAACTACAAATACCACAGTAAAACTATGTGGTAAAACCCATAGTAAGTGTTGTGGTTATTATGCTTTAGTAACTATAAATACCACAGTAAAACTACAATTACTGTGGTAACGTTAAGCCCATAAGTGTTGTGGTTATTGTGCGTTAGTAACTACAAATACCACAGTAAAACTATGTGGTAAACCCATAGTAACGTTGTTTTATGCTTCTTGTGTGTTAGTAACTACAAATGCCATAGTAAAACTACGATTACTGAGGTAAACGCATAGTAAATGTTGTGGTTATTGTGCTTTAACCACAAATACCACAGTAAAACTATGTGGACTGAGGTAACGTTAAACCCATAGTAAATGTTGTGGTTATTGTGTGTTAGTAACTACAAATACCACAGTAAAAATATGATTACTGAGGTAACGTTAAGCCCATAGTAAATGTTGTGGCTATTATGCTTTAGTAACTACAAATACCACAGTAAAATGGGGAAGCCAATATAAAGGTTGTGGGTATGTGCATAGTACCTACAATACCACAGGTAAACCTATGTGGTAAAACCCCTAGTCACAGCTTGTGGTGGAGTGTGTGTTACGCACGACTACAAATACCACAGTAAAACTATGTTACTGTGGTAAAACCATGACAAGTGTTGTGTTACTGTGCTTTAACTACAAATACCAAAGTAAAACTATGTGGTAACGACCCACTCATATGCTAAAGAGTTGTGGTTATGGTGTTAGTCACCAGTACAGATACCACAGTAAAACTATGATTACTGTGGTAAACCCATAGTAAACGTTGTGGTTATTGTGTGTTAGTAACTACAAATACCACAGTAAAACTATGATTACTGTGGTAACGTTAAGCCCATAGTATGTGTTGTGTTTATTATGCTTTAGTAACTACAAATACTACAGTAAAACTACGATTACTGAGGTAAACCCATAGTAAGTGTTGTGGCTATTGTGCTTTAGCTACAAATACCACAGTAAAACTACAATTACTGAGGTAAACCCATATTAAGTGTTGTGGCTATTGTGCTTTAGCTACAAATACCACAGTAAAACTACGATTACCGACGCGAGAAATCGCCTATAGTAAACTGTGTGGTATATGCTTGTTAACTACCAAATACCACTAGATAACTATTTGATGTTACCCCCGGGGGGAGAAGCATGGTATATTTTTTGGTTACTGTGCGTTGACTACACATGACATGGTCGAGCGACAGTTACTATGGTAAAAATATGGTAAATGTGTGTGGACTTTTTACATGATCACGATCATCACGCGATACCGGGTTGGTTGATTTATTATGCCGTCATCAGCAATGTCTAAAAGCTGAAGACCCTTGTCACAACATGATTAAAAACGGTTTTATTTATTTCAAACTGCAACAGGTCTATATGCAGTAGAAGTTAGCTTAGGCTAATGTCAATGGTAGGCTAGCAGCTGTGCTAACTGAGCAGAATACTGTTCCATAATTTGAACGCATGCGCTGCCATTTTAACACATGACCCATGTAACTTGATGCAGAAACACTGAAATAATTAAAATAATACCTTAACCACATGATCTCATTACAAAAAAAAAGATCTTTGCCCTTACCTGTTTGAAGGTGTACACAGGTGAACTGGACGAACTGAGCCTCGCTGGTGACGTCACTGCCGCTGAAGATGACGCGTGGTATTTGTACGCATCTGCTCTCCACCGAAGTTAATGTGAAGGATTGGCGTATCATATGCACGCAAAATTGGCATTTGGTGTATGCATTACACGCAATTAGAAAGTGTAAAGTTGTGTTATTTATACGCAGACTGATGAGAACGGGTCAGTATAATCAGTAAGGAATTTTAATGTTTTGATAAACTCTTAGTTCACCAAGCCTGCATTATTTGATCCAGAGTACAGCATACTCAGTAATGTTGTGAAATATTTGACTAGTGTTTAAAAAAACTGTTTTATGTGAATATATGTTTAAATGATTGCTGTGATCAAAGTGCTGAAATTTGTGCAGCATCATTACTTCCAGTCTTCCCCCCCCAGTTCAATCCTTTTGAAATCATTCTAATAGGCTGATTTGATGCTCAAGAAACATTTTATAATTATTATGATTGATATCAATATTTAAAAACAGTTCAGTATTTTTTTTCAGGAGTCTTTGGATGAATATAAGGATCCAAAGATCAGCACCTTTATCTGAAATAAAAAGCTTTTGTAACATTATACACTCTACCATTCAAAATCTTGGAGTCAGTAAGATATTCATTTTTTGGAAAAGAATTATAGAAATGCACACTTTTATGTTAGCAAGGACGCTTGTAAATTGAGTCAAAAGTGATGATAGAGACATTATAGTACAAAAGATTTCTATTTCGATCAAAATCGCGGGTTACATCTGGAAATTTCTATTATCAAAGAAACATGAAAAATACATGCTAACAGCTGTTTTCAATATTGATAATAAGAAATGCTTTTTGAGCATCATATCAGCATATTAGAGTGATTTCTGAATGATATTGTGACACTGAAGACTGGAGTACTGATGCTGAAAAATCAGCTTTGATCACACTAATAAATTACATTTACAATATATGGACTCAAAAGAAAATAGTTATTTTAAAATAGCTAGTAAAGGTTTCCTGTACTTTGATCAAAAAAGCAGGCTTGGGGACAGAAGAGACTTCACGCTTTAAAAAAACATTAAAACTATCTTACTGTTCAAAAAATTTGTGACGGGGTAGTGTAGAGTCAACTTTATTTTTCTCTAATTTAGCTTTATGGCTTAGAGAATCAGGATACCTGTGGACAATAACCATAATAAATGATTTGTTTATATACTACAAACCACTTTTTTATCACATAATAAGTGGAGAATAGATTCTATATCTTACATAAATGTCTTGTAAATTAGCACTGCATGGCCTTCAGTATACTTTATTATTAAAATACCTGAGATGGCTTGAAGAACACGGATAAACTATATATTGTCGCAATCGTATGTTTAAAGTTTTCATGTTTCCAAACGTTTCTGTTTTTTTGTGAAAACAACTGTTTAGATAGCTGGATGCGTTGTCCATATTAGGATTTCCTCGTACGGGACTTTCTGAGAGTGAGAGCGCCTACGGCCTTCGAGTATGGAATGAAACAATCACTGCACGAGTGTTTAGCGCTCCGCGATGTTCATCTGGCCTTGTTCTGGGTCCGAATAAAACATCAGATTATGCACAGACTATCCTGTCTCTTTGATTTAAATCTATATTTATTCACACCGTCTCCTGAAAACCTCTATGCGAACACACTTGTCCGAAAAAGTGCGGGGGATGAATTTACGTGATATCAAAAATGGGGGGGACAGTACCACGCGTAATCTACGCCCCGTGCAGAGTTATGAGAGAACTACACAATATATAGGCCTACATATTTTTTTTATTTCAAGTCGTATTATAGAGAATAGCAGGGACCCCAATTTTGGTGCACTACAAGGCCCGATTTTAGCGGGGACCCTTGCATCGCAGCCAATTGTGGAATTTCAACAGCTCACGATCATTCACACAGAAAACCGCACATAGCTTATGGACCTAAAACAAATTAACATATGAAATACATAGAAGTTGAAACAAAATAAAAATAACAAATAAACTGGACTGAACTAGATAGCTATTTAAATTAGAGGAACTTTAAGTCCAAAGGAAGTACAATATAACATTTTAAATCTGAATTTCTCATTTCAAGACATTCATAATTTTAAAGATGCACTGATTTTATTTTCAGGGCAGAAACAATACTGATTATTATGTATTTTCTTTAAGCAAAAGACAAGAAAGAATGAAAATAAATAAAAATAAAATTAGCCTCTATGCATGAAAAAGGGGAATCATGGACTAATGGTTAGAGAGTCGGACTCGTAACCAAAGGTTGCGGCTTCGAGTCTTGTAACCGGCAGGGATTGTAGGTGGGGGGAGGGAATGTACAGGCTCTCTCCCACCTTCAATACCACGAATGAGGTGCCCTTGAGCAAAGCACCGAACCACCAACTGCTCCCCGGGCACTGCAGCAAAAAAAATGGCTGCCCACTGCTAATGTGTGTGTGTGTGTGTTCACTGCTGGGTGTGTGCACTTAGGATGGGATAAATACAGAGCACTAATTCCGAGTATGGGTCACCATAATTGCCTAAAGTCACATTATGGAATGAACTGAGTCAGTTTTTTTTTTTTCGTAAGTGTTTGTTTCTTCTTAGGGCATGGAAAAAAAACAATTATTCCCTTTTTTTTTTTAAATTATGTAGCGAATTAGCTCATGGGAAATATGAATAATTAAACATAACTAGTAATAATTAACTATTCATATTTTAGATCCGCTTTAGATATTTAGCTGACCACTCAGGGTCAGCTGTCTTGTCAATTCTAAGAACGTTAATTTCCTGGTTAAGGGAACTAACTTTCTTACTGTACAATTCTATAAGTTTGTAAAGTAAGCTATGCATGATCATTGACTCCGGTTATGAGTAAACACCGAACACGTCAAGTGTGCTACAAGTAAGGTTTTATTAACCACATAAACACCTAAACTAGACACCTACTACATAAACACATAAACTGTCTAACATACACATACACACACACAAACATACAGATTGGTATAGGAAAGGGTAAGTTTAATCAGCATAGAAAAGAGGCATTTAAGAAGGATTTTAGAAACTTCATGTAATTCAAACAGATCAAAGCCTTCAGAGATAAGTCAGATTCTGGAGTTCAAATACACCTTGTTGTACAAAAAGGAGGACGGATAAGCAATGCTACTCGATTAAATAAAGGACTAAGTTTGATTTTTTTTACTTTAGCGGGGGGGGGGAGTCTTGGCGGTCTGAAAGAGATTCCTGATGCTAATCTTAAAGCTTCCCGTAGATCTTTTCTGAATTCGGGTCGATGAAAAGAACCAGTTTGAGTCGGTGTCACTTGATGAATGGAAAGGACTATGCCGAAGAAAAGGCCTGGCACAGATGTTTTGGTATCCTGAAGCGTTTTTCTCACATTTTCATCTTTGCTTCTGACCGAACCACCTACTGGGGCGGGTCCCTGGAGCCGGGCGTTTAAGGTCGGAGAAGATCTCCGCCTTTCGAGATGGGCTTGTCCAATGAGCAAAATTGAATTTCCGAGCGGGAGGTGGCAATTTCTGGAGGGTTTACGACCCCTTTGTTCTTTAAGCATGGTAATTTGCAAATGGACTTAATCGAAATTACTAAAGATTCTCAGGACCCTAATAAATATTGCCTATGGACCCACCCTATAATATACACGCTTGTTTCGATCATAAGAAGGCTAATTCATAGATACTAAACAAGGTAAGGCTACACATAGTGAAAAGGGATGATTAGGAATGGGTTCCCTCACAAACATACTAAAATAGTGTAAGAATATCAAAGACAAACTACACAATGACAATTATATACTCAATGGCCTGAAGAAATATGTGTGTTCATCCAAATAACGGTTTTTCTATGAATTAAATAGAACACAGTCCATTTCTACTCTGCTTTTCCTTGGGACATACAGGGATTTTCCCTGCTTTACATACTTTTGCCCAATAAAAGTAGACAGGTGAGTATCACAGCGTGTTGCCATGCAACAAAGAAGCCTGTGCGACTTCCTGGGCGGGGTTACGGCATCCAGGGGGGAAGGGGTTCATGGTCTGATCCTATTGGCAATGTTAACTGAGGCTCCAGAGTACTTTTGATATAAAAAGAGAATAATAGTGTACGATTGGATTGTGGTCCAGACGCACATATTCCCACTTTCGACGCGTGTATGTCCGTGTGGAATAGACAAACCAACCGAGCGATTGTCCAGGCTGTACGAACAATCGAAACACACACTGCACTCACGGCTGGGACGAGCCATGGGGCTTTGGCTGTTGGTGACGTGGTTGGGATGCTGTCAGGTGGTGTGCTGCTGGTGATGTAGGCTGTAGCAAAGGTGGTGGGTCTCGAAGCTAGGCAGCAGGTGGTCGAGGCTATGTGTCACCGTCATCCGACGTGAAGTTAGTCCGGAGGATGTTTTTTTTAGCTGATGCTGTTAGCCAGTGAGCTACTCGTAGGTACCCCGAGGGCACTAGAACGACGGTTAGACTAGTCAGTGGGAGAGTGCAGTGGTTCCAGGGAGTTGACAGGTAATTGTTGTGCGGGGGGGGGGGGGGGGGGGGGGGGGGGGTGGATTTTGTAGTGTGCAGAGAGTTTCAGGCTGACCTAGTGATGATGGCAGGAGAGAAGCAGGTGGTTGTTAGCCCTCAGTTTTGCTCAAACGTCACTAGAAATCCGATGTTTGCAGTGTCGCTTGGCTCTTGTGGCGGCACGGACTTGAGCTTGCCTGAGTTGTGTTGGTAGAGGTTTCGCTTTTGGGCATGTGGGCCCGTTGCTCAATCCGATGTTGTCTGGCTGCTTCTGGGGTGTCGACTGGTTTCAAAGGATGCTCCTCCCTTGGAGGGGCCTGATGCTGTGTTGCAGCAGGCAAGGGGTCAGAGGTTTATCCTTCTCAGTACTCCTTAGTTGAGTTTAGTTCAAGGAGCTCTTTTGCAAGTGTCAACAGCTCCTGTAACTCAGAAGTAGTCCAGCTGTCCTTGTGTAGCCTCCATTCAGCACCCAGGTGAAGGGTGTGGAGGAGGATGTTGTGGTGAACTGCTGTGGGACATACCATGGTGTTTGCAGGATGAGGACGCCTTTCCCAGTGGTTGGTCTGGAACCTGGGTCCGTTGCCATGGTGATGGCTCTGTCCTCGTCTGGCTAGGGGCTTTCTGTAGAAGGGTTTTGCAATGTGGCAATGCTGGGTGCCTTCTGGTGCCCGCTTTGGCTTCTGAGTTGTGAAGTTCAGAATCAGAGGGGTTTGACAAACACCTTTAGTGGAGGCGTTGTGCTTGTTAAAGGCCTTCTGTGTCAGGTTACGCAGCTGTTGATTAGGCATTGTGCGCAGGCCCTAATGCCTAGGTGCCTTCTTGCAGCTGGTGACCTCCGCCATCCCAGGGTAATTGTGAGCTTTGGAGTAAGTTTGTCAAAGTCTGTGGTAGTAAGCATGGGGAGTTTCACGCCGGCCCTGCTTGGTGTCTGGGGCAGCGGTCAGTCCGTGTTCAGACTCTGGGTCTGAGAGTATTTAGGTTGCCAGATGTTTTGTCTCTGGCCAGCTCGTTGGGGTCTGTGGGGTCACACGGTGTATGTGTCTGCAGTGATCCTCTGGAAAGATCCTTGCCCCACCCCCTTGTGGCTGCAGATTGGTGACGTGTGAACAGTGGCTCACGCCCCCCCCTCGCAGGTTCAAACTCTCGGCTGAGGGGGTGGGCCTGCTGGCCAGGGGAAGTTCTGTTTCGTGTTTTCCCTATCTGTTCGCCTTGTGGTCTGCAAGCATATTTCAGTTCATTTGTGACACTGAATTCACCTCGTTGCGTTGCTTCGGTTCGCATGAAAATTTTTTTTTTTGTTGCAGCTTCAGAGGTTTTCAGGGAGCTGACTTGTAAAGTGTCAAGCAGAAGGCTTTGGCTCCATTTCCCCCCTTTCGTAGCTGTGCATAGGCGTGGAGGGCTTGCACTGCTGGCAAAGTGATGTTCAGCCGGCTGTCTTTTGCATAAGTCTATGCGCAGTCGGTAGGACTATTTAAAATCTTTCTGAACCATGTCAAGCTCCTCTCTAATTGCTGAGTCAGGGTTTGGACCTCAGCTCTGACTGAATGCAGCTGGCCTTGTAAGGCCTTAGATGTGGTGTCTCTCTAATTTAGTTCCACATAAGTTGTTTTAAGAGTGACTTTGTGTGAAACAGTTCTCTTATCAAGTCCTGTGTGGGGCGTTTGTTTCGCATGACGTGAGCGGCCTTTTGATGGGATTAGGAGCTCCGTTTGTGAGTTGCTGGAAGACTGGAGGAATTTCCTCTGTCGAACCATCTGTGTGGGGTTCTTTGAATCCATGCTGTGCTTTCTCTCGTGAGCTGGTGTCAGTTCTCATGATAAGAATTCTGTGATTGTGCAGTTTGTAAAGCTCGCTTATACCTTACCTGTCTGAGGTGGCCCTTGAGGGTGATGGGCTCGAGTGAAGAGGTATTGATGTGATGGCGCCAAGTGTAATCGCTATGTCGAGCAGTCTCGCTGTTCTCTTTCTTGCCATGGCAGCGGCGTTGGTGAGGCTCTTGAGCCAGTGCTCTACTGAGTGTCAGGTGGTCTGGTGAGCTGAAGGGCTGGATGTCTGTGGAATGTTTGCGACATATTGGCACACTTGTGGGAACACCAGAGAGCGAGAGACACAAGGCAAATGCAGGTACGTACAGAGGTGTTAAACTATCTTTAAGGGGAACGGCTGTGTAGGCCGTGTAATGTATGACTAGCTGGTGGGAGGCAGCTAGTGAAGTAGGGTGCTATGTTTTTGTGTTCGTGATCACAAAGGGAGAGTTTGAGTAACTTTGTTGAGGGGTCAGCTGATGACCGGGCTATACTACTGATGGTTCACGGTTTTGGTCACTATGACGAAACTGAAATACAATAAGATGAACTCAAAAAAAAAAAAGGACATTTTTACCTATTTTAGTTTTTGCGCTAAGAGATATGGCTTAGCAGGTTTCACTTGTGTGTGATGCTGCAATGGACTTCATAACCCTAGGGTTAGGCTGATAGCTAAACTAGCAGGGACCCACCAAAAACCTCGTCAAAAGAAAAAGAAACAGTAGGAATTGTTCCTAGTTCTATCTTGGCCTACATAGTGTTGAATGGTAGCTGCCCTTCAATGTAATAGGCCTGGCACTGAGGCGTGAGGAGAAGTAGAGAGGAAACAGGGATTATGCTACTAATAACCTGTATAACTCGTAAGGAAACGACAGTTGCTAGAACTAATGTAATCCTAACCAAAAGCGACGATGGTGATGGAGAAAAAACAAAAATAAGGTAAAAGTAAAAAACAACAAAAAAAAAAAAAAAAAAAAAAAAAAAAAAGGGTGGTATAAGAGCTGTGGGAAACGTAAAAAGGGGAAGAGTAAATAAACAAAAAAGAATTAAAATTAAAGTAAATTAAAAATGGAACGAAAATAAAATAAATAAAAAATTTGATTTAATTAAATCTCAAATTTAATACAAATCAATTTAGCTGAATTGGTACATTTGTGCTAAACAAATGTAAGTAAATGCAATAAAATTAAAAAGAGGTAGAATAAAGTCAAAACAAAAATAAACAATAACACAAGTAAAAACCAGTATGTGGGTGGGGTCCCCCCAGGGACCTGTGAGGCATCAACAGGAAGTGACACCAGGAGTGACGGGGAGAGAGAGAGGGAGAGAGTGGTGTGGTTAGAAAGTTACACTTTACACGCATATCTAAGCGTTAGCCAGATGCTAACAGATAGCAGTTGAGGTAAAGGGCTTAGCTCAAGAGTTAGCGTTAGTTACACGCAATTCTTTGTTTACACACAGGTCTGTGAAGTGGATGCTGTTGTCAGATTAACCGGAAGAATCTGCTCACACTTCCGGGGTCACGTGATGCTAGGAGACCAATGCAAACTCACAACAGGTGCAAGTGGAGCAGAACTTGCACTCCTGTGAGCATGCATGGGAAACTCATGAATGTCCCATACAAATTAATTTATTACTCAAAACAGCACATTCACTTCAAAGGCAATGGTGGATTCGTAGTTAGCTACGCCAGAATAACACCATTAATTTTACGTAAGTGTTTCACATGAGCGAGTCAAAATGAAAAACAATGATACGTAACACATAATAAGGCCTTAAATTAATGAAATGAGGAGTATCGCTCAGATCACCTACACAGTGCTGAAAAAGGGGATTTCTTCGCCCAAGATCAGACCGATTCATTCTGGTACCATTTATATGAGGTGCTAATCCCGAGATTTCGTCGTCAGAAAATATACTTATGCTCCACTAACAACAGAGATAAGGATTTCTTCGCTAAAATCAGGTTAATTTCTTATCGTACGATTTAAACACATTATAGCACTGAAACTTTCTAATACCTGTGGGAAGGCACCTTCAAGCTATAGGTTTTATCTGATTTCGATCAGAAACTGGTGCGCGCAGGTATAAGAGTTACGTAAATGTTTCACATGAGTGGGTCGATATGAATACAATGATACATAACACATAATAAGGCCTTAAATCAGTGAAATGAGGAGCATCGCTCAGATCACCTACACAGTACTGAAGAAGGGGATTTCTTCGCCCAAAATCAGACCGATTTATTCTGGTACCATTTATATGAGCTGCTAATCTGAGATTGCGTCGTCAGAAAATAGACTTATGCTCTACTAACACAGAAATTAGGATTTCTTCGCTAAAGTCAGGGTAGTTTCTTATCGTACGATTTAAAAAAACATTATAGCAGTGAAACTTTCTAATACCTGTAGGAAGACACCTTCAAGCTATAGTTTTATCTGATTTTGATCAGGAACTGGTATGCGCATGGAGATGAAGTTACTAACTTATGAGACAGACATATAAGATTGATTATTGGGTCTGCTTGTAAGCAATGTTTAAAACGACTCCACCGTTCTAAATTACTGCTCGTACTGCATAAAGTATGAAACTATTGTTTTCTGGTTAGCTTGTAAAAGTTTCTGGGGGTCGCATCATGCGGTGCTGCAGGGATGCTTGGAAGGGACCCTCTCCTCTCTGTGGTTGATGGAGGTATTATGGTTGTTCGCTGAGTTGTCAAGCGAAAGTGAGGGCTCCCCCTTTCGTAGGGCCCTTTTTTTTCGTGCACCTGAGGGAGTTTTGCACTGCTGAGTGAGGATGCAGGTGTAGGGTGTCTCTCCCACTGCGTTTCGTTTTGCAGCCTATAAGAGTATCTGAGTTTTCTTTGGACCATGTCAAGTTTGTCTTGCGTGTTGTTCAGCTGCTGGATCAGAGTCTCAATTCTGGCAACTTTGTCTAAGAGCTCAGAATTTGCTGCTTTAATAGTAATTTTGAGTGGGTGTTTCCTTTCCAGGTCCTTTATGGCTACCTTTTCCAGGTGCTCTTGCCGTTCAGCAGCTGTCAGAGCCTTTTTAAAACTATTGATTTCCTCCTGTAACTCCATTTTGCTGGGGTCCTTGTGGTCTACCGCTGTGATCTGTTGCTTGAGATAATTTACCTCCTGTTTCAGACCCATGAGTTTGTGGGCAGGAAGAAGGAAAGGGGAGATAATGACCTTGGCGAGCTTTTGTAACCACAACTCTCGCCCGAGTCCTGAGTATGAGGCACACCCCTCTCCGCGTCCAGACGCTTTCGGCTCAGTAGGTGGTCGTCGGCGCTGGGTAAAGGGGGTGTTCCTCACGAAGCCTGGCCAGCCCTCTCTGGTCTGCATTCTGGGCAGTTAGTCTGAGCATCTGCACCGTTGTGACACACTGGTGTTGAGAGTAAGGGATAGAGACTACTACAAGATCAAAACAGAATGTGAATGCTAAAATAGTTTTGGGTCAACATATGTTTTGCTGAAAAGGACGTAAACAGGATTTTGATTGATGATTTAAGACTACCGTCAAATTATTGTCAAATTATCACTCAAAATTTACTGACGGTTCCCCAAACAGGATTAATCTCTGAGGTATGAAGGAGAAAAAGGAAAAGCAGAAGGAAAAGGAGAGCAATTCTATTCAGATTATGCTTATTATTTTTTTTCCTTGAAAATAAACAAATCAAAAATAGAAATGTCTCTGGTTCCTTGTGAGGTTCAGAGAGAACATCAAAACAAAAATGCCCATACATGTAAATGGATTTAAAATTAGCTAACTTCTATTATTAAAACAGGGTAATCAATCTGATATTAGGAACAATCAGTAGCACTCGTGATTAACTGATTTGTGTTGGGCAACACACCATGTCTGGTCACAGCTGCTGCGTGTTCAGCTCCCATGCTGGGCCATGCCATGTGTGTGCCCCGCCCTCCGTAGCGCGTTATTCAATGTGCCACTAAAAACACCCAATAACTAAATGATTCATCTCTAGATAGACAGTTAAAAGGTAATTAAATTTAGATTTAATTAACTAATAACTAAGCAATAGCATCCAGGAAGGATACATCTAAGATAGTTAAATTCGCTGAGACGAATTGAAGATTGGTAAACATAGAAAAAAAGAAGAAAAAGAAGGACAAGAAAGTGAAACAATCAGAAATCAGGGTATGCATACACACATGCTGTATTTAAGAGCTTAAATTAAAGAGTGTTAACCCCTAATTGTTAAAGCTATTTGAGTAGCTTAGCCTAAAC
>JADLZN010005414.1:0-15559 GCA_018155175.1 Sinocyclocheilus anophthalmus
CCCTCATGTTGTTCCAAACCCGGAAGACCTCCATTTCATTCTTCGGAACACAATTAAGATATTTTTGATGAAATCCAAGAGCTCTCTGACCCTCCATAGACAAGGATCCTTACACGATCAAGGCTCGGAAACGTAGCAAGGACATCGTTAAAATAGTCCATTTGACATCAGTGTTTCAACTGTAATTTTACGAAGCTACGATAATACTTTTTGTGCACAAAGAAAACAAACATAATTACTTTATTAAACAATTTCTCCCCGCTCCCTTGGCCTAGTTTTGGAAGAGTATCCACGAAATCTAACAAACGTATGCTGTTCGTGTCACTGCATAATCCGCGATAACATTGTTTACATTCAAATCAACGGCAACACACATAGACCAACATATCCCGTTACGCACTGACACAGAACAGCATACGTGTACGTTGATCTCTCTCAAATGGCACCAGAGTGACGTGGAGGAGATGAATTGTTGAATAAAGTCGTTATTTTTGTTTTCTTTGCACACAAAAAGTATTCTCGAGCTTCGACACTTGCGGTGGACCCCTTATGCCCACATGATTATTTTACCGATCTCTTGCTACATTTCTTGGACCTTGACGTGTAAGAGCCCGTGCTTTCTATCGGAGGGCCTGAGCTCACGGGATGCATCAAAAATTCTTAATTTGTGTTTCCCTAAGATGGAATGTGGTGTAAAGTACGTTCTAGTTCTGAACGGAGGTCTTACGGGTTTGGGACAACATGAGGGTGAGTGATTAATGACAGAAATTTCATTTTTGGGTGAACTAACCCTTTAAACTGACTATAAGCCATAAGTGTAAAATACCACATATTTGAGGTTTATTGCTAAATACTCAAACACAGCCAAAAAAATGCTCTTTTAGTGTATGACGTAGCATCCAATCCATCTAACAGTGTGTCTGTGTGTGCGTGTTACTGATGGTGTTGTCATAGCTGTCCTCTCTTCTTAATTAAAAAAAGTCTCATGGCATCTCAGGAAGTATTACTCTGTTCTAGCCTTGTCATCCTCAAGAACCCTCATGCCATTTGCACAGTCACTATCATCTAGCCCAATTGGCGTATATACTAGAGATGCACCGATCGGATCGGTCCAGGGTTCCTCATGATCAGCCCGGATCGGTGACCGGCCGGTCAGTCTCACTTCTTTCCGATTCTGAGCCGATCCGTTTTGTTACCAGCGGCACAGGCAATAACGTCAGCCACGCATTCTCGCTCTCTTCTCTCCAACGACCCTTTCTCTCTCACACACACACACGTCTCATTCACTCCGGTTAAATAGTGCTTGTATTGCGCATTATTTTAGTCATTCCCGTAGGTTATACCAAATGCGTGCACACCACCGCTGATCAATATTAGTTGATCGCACAATCCGCGCTCAGTCTCAAACAGCTTGAGAGCCACAAATACCAAAATGAATGTCTAACTGTGTTAAAACATTCAAATACATAAAAAATTATGTCAAAATGCCCGTCTTGGCAAGTATCCGGTTAAACACAGTAAGTTTTGGAAAAAAGAAAGAGAACGCATGTTGTGTAACAGTATATTGGGTCCGTGGATAAACTCTTAAAGGGACCGCAGTCCAATATTCCTGTTGCTGTCTGTCATGTTAATCAAAGAGCAAAAGACAAAGAAAATCACTTTCTGCTCTTGACTGAATACGTTTTATAACTTTAATGGTAAGCATTAATCTGTATTTAATTTTTACAATGAAGACTACAGAAATTAAAAATGTAAAACCACTGGCTGTGTTATTTTACATTTGATTACTTTAATTTATGTTATTTCTTACCTGAATAAAACTTCCTTAACCTGAAAAACTTAATGTATCATTTTTATTTGGGCTGTGTTGCCGTTTTTGTTTTATTTGATCAATTTTTATAACTGCTTTTTTTTTTTTTTATGAAAATAAAACTTTGCATTGAAAAGTAGATTTTTGTTTGTATATGCTGTCAATTATAGTTCTTAAAAAGAAAAGCGGAATCGGCAAAAATCGGTATTGGCAGATTACTCTAACAAAAAATCGGAAATCGGAATCGGCCAAGAAAATTGCAATCGGTGCATCTCTAGTATATGCCAGGAGCCTCATATCCATCCATTGTCAAGCCTGCTTAGATTAGCAGCTTCCTTCTGGGCTTTTCTGCACCAGGTGTTATGTAGTGAGGCCATTTCCCCTCTCAAGGTTGCCTTGGTGCCAGAGTCATTTAAGCTGTTCATTTATTGACTCGCTCTGATAAAAACAGCGCTTCCATCGAGAAGGGACAACGTAACATACTTGCACAGGTCCATTCTATGGAGTGCTGGAAAAGTAAACATGATCTTCTGGGGCCGCAGTGCAGACAATGTGATGACTCAACTGTCTGGAGTCTTTTAGCATGCTTCATTTAGGACGGCCACTGACCTTTCCGATTGTACCTCACATGCTCTATCTCTGTTTTTGTCCCCATTCTATCTCTGTTTTTCCATTCTGACCCTGTTTTATATTCCTGTTACCTGGATTCTGATTCTTATTGGATAGTTGTGACATTTAGCAAATTTGTTTGTATAATGTTTCCACCTTACTTTTCCCATAAAAGGGGCGGCCATTTATAAATTTAATGTGTCTGGCTTCCGGTGGCATTCGCTTCCAACTATTTTTAGCTGTACAAAAACAATCTTTTGCTGCTTGATAGTGCAACGGTGTGGTCTTTAACGTTTATTGAATTATGAAATCCGCTGGTTTGTAATCAAACGGTTTTACAATTTACAGCCAACTTCTTCTTGTTATTTTCCCTACAGCGCTAATGAACCCGGAAGTCTTGGCAACATTCACAGAAAACGGCTTACTTCCATTTGAAAAATAAGGTGGATACATTCCCAGCCAACTGATTTGCTACTAGGCTGTTCAAGTTTTTATGTAATTGTATCCAGCTAAATATCATCCTTGCATATTTCAAACTAATTTTGGATGTCATAATCCATTCATAGGCAATTCTATATGAATACAGACATTTGGAACCGATCACGTTAAAAATGCTTTTATATACACTGAACAAAATTATATATGCAACACTTTTGTTTTTGCCCCCCATTTTTCATGAGTTGAACTCAAAGATCTAAGACTTTTTCTCTGTACACAAAAGGCCTATTTCTCTCAAATATTGTTCACAAATCTGTCTAAATCTGTGTTAGTGAGCACTTCTAACACAAGTGTTTTGTACTACATTTTTTAATACATTTTGTCATATAAAAATCAATACAGTGTGACGTCAAGCTGGAGAAACAAAAATAGCCACCTATATTTCTCTCATCTCTCTGCTCTTGCAAGTTCGTGATTCACTAGCTTGTGATTCACTTTTAATTCATGACCACTTTCAAATCACAGTGCCATAAATATCTGTGTGTATTTGTCTGTTGATTTGTTTGAGTTTGCTTGTCTGCGGTGACCTCTTATTTTTTAGAAATATTTGTGAGGAAATTCAACTCAAAAATGTTAAATAATAGAATCATTTTCATTGCAAAATGATAAGCACAGAAGACACAGAAGCATTTGTTGAATGATTTAATGGATTAATTCATCTTCTTTCTTTTTAACTCATTGTAGGCAGGCTGGATTGCTCCAGTCTAATTAACATTCTTTGTTGCATAATATTTCTAATTCAGTAATCTGGCATCAGGATGGTGCTCGGTTTTGTGTAAATGGTGTCTGAATTATTCACCCTGTGCCGTCAGTATGAGAATGGTTGAGAGATGTGATGGCTAGGCCTCAGGCCATGAATAATTGATCATATCTGATTAAAGTTTGCCATTGATTAGTCCCTACCTCAGAGTTGATAAAAAGACACACCTGTGTTTGCTTTGCTTTAGCACCCTCTGTTCTGCCTTTCCATCGCCTCTGGATATAAAATGAAGCATCTTTTTATTTTAAGCAAAATATTTTCAACTTGTGTCAGTTTTGATTAAGGCAAATATTTTTCATCAAAGTACAGATAGTGTTAAAGGAAGAATTCACCAGAATTCTCAGTTTTTGTCTTCTGTGAAATTAGATTTTCCATCTCCAAGCAGGTCTTTTCCATACTTGTTGTAAATGACAGAACTTGTGTGCTATATTCCATTCCAATTCATGAACGAGTCTTTCAGTCCAATTTCTGAACTAGATCAATTGGTTCATTAAAAAGAACCATCACAAAAGAACGATTCAGTCGCTGATGCGAATCACTAGCTGTTTACAGGCAAGCAAATAATCTGTTAGTAGGTGGATTGATGGTTTAATTGGCGCGAAAAGCCTTCGTGTAAACACCTCAATCGATCAAACTGAACTTGATCTGAAAGAAATTGGTTATCTAAACCTATTTTCTCAAGTGCATTCAAAAATACCATGCACACATGCCCAGTTTCTTATGCCGATTGATGACAATTAGTGTAAATCAGTCCAACTTGTGAACTGGATCATTAAAAAGAACCAGTAGGATTCACTCCCTGATTCAGTGATCTGGTTTCAATGATTCTTTTGTTAAAAACTCACTGAGTGGGAAGAGTCTTCTCTTTTTGTGTTCCATGTATAAAAACAGAGTGAGTAAATTATGACATAACATACATTTTTATTTTTTTGGTAAACTATCTCTTTAAGGGCTCTGTACATCATCTTCAGCCCATCTTTACTTCATGGGTCCGTTCAGTGAACTCGTGTAGAAAACTTATTAATAATAATTCACAATTAGTTCCCAACTAAGGGCCACATTGAAAAAAAAGCGACAAAAAAAAAAAACAATTTCTATCATTACTAAAGATTTATATCTCCCCCACCGGTTAACTCCAGCTGGTTCTCCTACTGTCACTAACCTGTCAGCTCACCCTAAAATAGTGTCCTTGATGCAAATAGGAGCCTAATGCTAAGTGACACACTGATGGATAGCGACGTTAATTCGGAGCCACAGAATGACTGTCATTTACACCAGAACATTTAGCCACCTCCTGTTCCATCCAGTGTTTCCCTGTCTCTCATCCGACTCTGCTGTGAGATCACCTCTATCCGCTTGTAACCTTCAAAGCCCAACTAAGGATGGCACTTTGATCTGTCTTCCAGAGCTTAGGAATGAAATGCATGACAGAGAGGCGGTCGAGGAGCGAGAGAACGAGGGAGGGAGTGAGAGTGACAGGTATGACAGTGGCTACACGCGCTGACCTTTAGAGCGATCACAGAAGCATGACGGCGAGGCTCAAGGTGACAGAGAGAAGAGGAAATTTGGGGGTGGCCGAGTGTTTGGGGATGAGGTGTGGGATCGTATGCCTAGAATCAGTGCATTGTAGGTTGTTAAAGTGGGTAAGAAGTGTGGTTTGCACCAGTGTTGAACATAAAAACACTTGCGCTGCTGCAACATCCTGTGAGACAGCATTTTTACACTGTTCCAAATGTATGCTGACTAAGACAGCCTTTCCCCGACTCTTTTGTACTAGGCTATATAGCACCACAGCACAATCAGTGAGGTATAAGTACCCTTTCATCAACACCAAAATTACTGTCACTGAAATTACTGTCCATGTTTTAATACATTCAGCAATCACACTTAAGTTTCACAAAGCTTAGGTACACAAGTAATGATAATTATAATAATAATAGTTGCTGTCAGTTCGGTAAACGCAAAGTTATTAACCGATTCGACCCATTTGAATCTGTCTGACAAATTCTTCACTGAAAGAAAATTTGTCAGAGCGGTTACTGAATCAATAGATATATCCTATATCTATGACTGAATCATGAACTGCAATGCAAAGATTCTTCAAACTGATTTAAACTAAAATAGAAACGACTTAAAAGAGGTGGTGCTTCTGATAGACTAAAAAGAACCGATTTATTAGAGTCATTTATTGCTGAATCGTACTACAGTAATTGCTGAATTTCGGATATACAATGTATTTTTCGGATTGCAAAATTACATTTTCAACTGATGTATTTTGCCGTTGCACTCCTTAATTGAACAATATAATTTTGTAAAAAGTAGCAGAAATCTCTGTCCGTGGTTATGAAAATTAACCATGGTTTCACTACAAATAAAAACAAAACAAAAAAAACATGGTTACTATAGTTAAACCATGGTAAGAACAACAATTATCCTATGGTTTTGCAACACTAACTATAGTTTAACCATGGTTTTTGTAGTAAAACTGTGGTTATACAAATAGCAATCAATTTGCCAAAAATCATGGTTACTACACTTTTACTATAAATAATAAAACCATGGTTAATTTTTCGTAAGGGTTTTGGAGTTATACATGTATTAAGCAATGGCCATTATCCACTCAACTTTACACAACTTAAAATATTGCTTGTGTACCTGTCTTAAAAATGGATTAATTCATTTATAAAATACAAAAATCGTGGATAATCTTTTTAATTTAAAATTTATAAAACATTCCAGGTACCCCTGTGTTATTCTTACCACTGGTTGAAATCACAGAATATTTTATTTTGGACAAAATCTGATGTAGAATTGCATAGCTGGGTCCCTACGAAATGTGTTCACTGCCCTGCTCACTGGGAAAGGAATATCCTTCATGCAGTTGATTCAGAACATGCTGCAATGTCATCAAACGCAGACAAAAATCACTTGAGTCGCACATAAATATCTCACAGGAGCACAGGAGTTAGATGTATGATTATATAATATACTTCTTCTGTATATAATATACAAATGACCATACTTTATTTGCATGTGTAATACATCTGTTATGTTTTTCATATTTGAAAGCCCTAAACTGCGTGATAAATGTCTGTTGTGATGTTTAAAATGAAAATGAATGTACTTTGCTTATAATACATGATTGTTTTTATGTATCGTGTAATCACAATGCATTGTTGCATTGGAACTGTCACATGCCACACATTTCATACCCATTAACAACAGCATACAAACCACAGCTGGGACTAACTGAACTAAAAAAAAAGGCAAATACTGGAGTGATGTGCAATGACTGGTGGGTAAATTTCTGCCTCCACTTCCTGTGAAGCGATGTATCGACGTACCCTTATTCCCTATATTCTGTGGCAGGTGCCACTTCAAAAAACTGATCATTGCACCCTCCCTTCGGGATGGATTCTCACGTAAGTTGGCCTGAAGCTACTTCGCAGGGCACTTACAGTTGATTGGATCTCACCTCACGTGTCCTTCATGAGGAAAACAATCCCATAATGCAATGCAACAAACATCCAGGGGTGCATTTCCTAAAAGCAGCTATGGTCGCAAGTTCCGTTGTTACCAACAGAGTTCAATGGAACTAACAACTATTAGTTAGCAAACAATGGTTTTGGGAAACGCACCCCAGGATTAGCAGAGGAAACCTGTTTTATTGATGAAAACAAAACTATGTCTAATCACAAGTAGGCAAGTATAGAAAAATAGGTCATTTTTAAAAATAGTAGGGTTAGTCCATAGTAAGTGTTTTGCTTTTTGGACTATATGGTGTGCCAATTTATATTTTTTTTAATTTTTTAAATAGTATTTTTATGCATATGTAAAGAAGGCAAGTTAGTAAGAGCATAAACCTTTACCTATCAGAATCAGTCAACTCTCCCATGCTCTTCACACGAGGAACATTATTTGCGTGCCGTATGGGATGGCTGCCTGTGTAAACAACTATTTAAATCACTTCCACTTCAGGTTAGGATGCTGCCTTAAAAGGTGACTGCCCATAGAGGCAATGAACAGTAATGCAGCTTATTGAAGTTTGGAAGACTTGGCTAAAGACTAGAATACACTGCGCAACCTTTAAAATCTGAAAACACTTGCCGACTGAAAATGAAGAAGAAAGATACAAAGCTGCCACTGGGGCTGTACCATTAGGTACAAAAGCTCAAAGGTACATCTAATTACCCCTAAATAATACATATTAGTATTTTAGAATTACATAATAATGATTTAGAAGTATGAGAATCTGACTGAGGATCACACACTAACAGACTTTCAAGTCATTCCAACCCAATAAAACGCAAAGTGTTTCAAATGCAGGGAAAACATTGCCTCATAGAAGGACATGTGACAATATGTGTTCTAAAATCAGCTAGAATAGGCTATTTGATATGCTTTCGGACTGGGTTTGAATTCAATATAGTTGAGAGTTGGTGCCTATTATACACTACACAGTTTTCTTTGAAATCAGTTAACTCCAACTGCCTAGAGTCTGCAGACTGGCTGGGTCAAATCAGGGGGAAAAATCTGCAAAGGTTGTGTATTGTATTCCAACCTTCCTCAAAAGACCTCAAAATGAATATTGGCTTTGAAGAAAATTAACAAAACAGCAAAGCACATGATCAGTGGTTGCAAGAGGACGATCACAGAGCGTAATAGTCAGTCCGGGACAAGACTCGGATTCACAGGTAAAAGCGAGAGAAAATGATGATACGGAAGAAAAAAGGAGCGAGAAGGAGGAGAGGAGACAGGGCTTGTCCAGCTGAAGTCCCCAGTGAGGTTTTAAGTCGCTTGGCCTCCTGTCACTTCTGACAGCCTCAAGCAAACACTCCCCTCCCTTCCCCTCTCCCCTCTCCCCTCCAAAAAGCCCACCACCCACTGCTCTCCCGCTTGGCCCAGGCCTCAACAGCAGCCCAGTTGTCTGACCGAGCCTATAGAGTCTTCAGAGGAGGACGGCTGGAATACTAAGAGAGCGAGCATAGATTTTCTGCTGAAATGAGGGGAGTGGGGATGAGGGGGGGATTGAGCTCGGCTACCCACATCAAACTCTTCTCTTCTTTTTACTCTCCTTCTTCCTCTGCCTGCACTCTAGAGGGACCCTCTGTTTGTCAGCCAACCAGTCGAGCGTCTCCCCCTAAACCCCCCCCTTCTCTCTCTCTCTTTCTATCTCTCCCTCCACTTTAATCTGCCTTCACTCTTGTTACGGTTAACGGAGGAAACAGCCTGTTGATAAAAGCGGTAACGGAAAGGGAGTGAGAGACACTGCTTTGTGAGACGTGATGGAAACTAAAGGCTCCTTAACGGAGTGAGCGGTGCAAAATAGAAAGAAAAACAGGCACAACTAATTGCACCAAAGAGATGTTCCTATTAAGACAGACAAAGGGTGCGTAGAATGCCAATGAGAAGGCCGACAGAGAGCGTGTGAGTAAAGGGAGGAGAAGATAACCAGTGATTTGACGAAAAATTAATGCACAGTATTAGAATTCTGCTGGAAAGAAAAAACTTGTTATAAGAGGTACAATATTTGACTTTGGGGGTTAAAACGAGAGAGAACTTTCTCTGAAAATATAAAGTCAACATAACAGCCCATTTTCTTCAATAATGGGATGTATTTCTGAGTAAGTTTTATATTTTGGTGAAAATTAGTGACTGTTATTTAGACCATTAGTATTATGAATAAAATCAAATGTATCATGAAAGTAAACAGGGTCCATTTTGATTCGATTTTGACTTCAAGATATTAATTTCCTTTTCAAACGTAAATCTTTATATCTTATGATGCTACGTGTTGGAATTGTCTGCTGTCAGATGTTCATTCTGTTGTCTTTTTTCCTGAATCTTCTTATTTAAGGTTCTTCCTGTGGTTTCCTGCTCCTGTAGCATCTACAGCCCCTCCCTCTCATGCTCTGAAGTGAGCATAAATGTGAATACCAATGCATGAGTACATACACATGCGTAGTGAATTATGGATCCGCACGGCTCTAAGACTCTGAGGTAATGCTTCAATGCCACTCCTCGTTTATCTCTAATCAATGTAATACATGCTCAGAATCAACTGAAATCAAACCCTCTGTTTTGTTTTGAGCATTCGGAAGTTTAACGATTTACCACCTGCTGTTTTAAAGGTAAATGTTTATTCTGATTCTTTTGAAACCCTGAGTGGTCATCAAGTTGAAAACAAAGCTGAAATCAGACAGATAAATGAATTGTGTTCAAAATGTAGTGTTAGGGCTGTCAAAGTTAACATGTTCTAAATTAATATTTCAATATGTTTTTAAAGAAGTTTTTGATTAAAAAATATATTTTTTTGTATTTTTTTAATGGAAATAAAATATTTTGGTAACATTTTTAACACATTTTCTGATTATTATTCTTCTTCTTTTTTTACATAGCATACTTTCTATTATATTCTGTCTTGTCTATCGTGGGTGAAAAACATTCAGGTAAGATTTGTTTTATTGTACTTCATACAAGGTACTTTTATGATAATAAAAATGACACTGACTTGAGAGGGTTCGTTGTAAGGAAATTGTCATGTTTAGGGGTCTTTGAAAAGTTTGAAAACCCCTGGCTTAAGCTATTGCTGTTCCTACAGGCTCCACATGTAAATCTCTTCACAAACAGACTTCATCGAGTAGGAAATTTGACAGTTTGTGAAGATGTTTGCTTCATCATTATGGAGGCAATACCTCAGCAGCACAATCAAGGGCCGATATCAGACATGAATTTCAAAATTGGCCATTGGAATTCTGTCATGGTTTGATAATCCACAGAACCGGGTTACTTGACCCTGGTCCTCGAGGGCAAGGAGTGCCTTAAGATTTTTACTCTGGCAAATCTGCGCACCACCGAGATCAATCAATTATAATTTGGATACAACTGATCTAGCTGAATCTCTTTTACACGCAGTATCTACGGTCTGGAGCTGTGACACGGCGGCGTGGGGGTTTGACGCAAGAGACGGCAACGAACAGACGCGGAAGATCCAGAGCTGCGCTCCTCCACATACACTTTGATTTTCCTCTCACACACTTTGCGTTTGAAAGATTTATATATTCAGATCCGCTCCTGTGGTCCCTCTCTCCCCACCAGCCTCAGTGTTTCTCTGACAGGTTCTGCCGAAATCCCAGGTACACACTGCCAACCTCCACCTTGCTTCCACTTGCGTTCCCCAACCCAGCACCCCTCACGTCGATCTCTCTCTCTCTCTCCTTCTACTAAACGTTCTCAGAAGCTGCAGGCTGTGTCCAGCCGCCCACTGCTCGCTCCACGCACGTGTGTGGGGGGGATCAGAGGGGAGAGTGGGCCTCGATCGATTTCTGGAGCTGTTATATGACAAGTCAGGTCTCAGCTCTGCCTGTTTTAAGTTTACAGTGCATTCGCAGCAAGCCTTCCCACTTTGAGCAATATCAGACAAATTGTTTGTTGTGAGCGCACGTACATGCTAGTGTGTTTGCTTTTGCTCCGAGGCATCTGAGTGTGTTTTCTCATTTAAAATCTGTTCTCTAAGGTTTAGGAATATTACAATATGCTTCGGATCGGTTATTTTACCTCTAATTGTGGCCGGTAAATGCCTTCCGTGTGGTACCTGTGAGAATACCCTTGAGTTTGAATCATGGTTATTTGCCCATTCGTAATGTGGGGGGAGTTCATGTGCGCAAGCGTGCCGACAGATTGGATTGGGTGTCTGAGTGCTTTCTGAGGGCTATTTTAGCAAACGCAGTGCATCTGGAGGAAGGCGTCCACCAACTGTAGCAGGTGGATCGGTGACTGTGGGGTGGTGGGGGTCCGACATGATTCACCCTCAAGCCCGCCACGCTTGCGACCTGCTTCCACACAAATCCCCTTAACCCCCCAACACAAACACACCCCCCACTCTTTGAAGTGCCACGGCACTGAGACGTCACCCGGGCCGTTTGGTGAAGATTAGAACTGACAATGTAGCTTCCCTCTCTGCCTTGATCAATCAGCCAGTCACCAGATCAGATCTAATTCGAACTGAACGGTGTTGGCTGGAGTGAGTTGTTTGCACCCTTCGTCGTGGAAAAGTAACTTTGTTGTAAAAAGAATGTCTTTGCATATACTCATTGAGGACATTCAATATTTTCAAGGGATAGTGCACCCAAAAATGAACATTAGATTGTCCCAGACATTATAACTTCTCTGACAGCGTGTGGAACACAATAAGCAAGAACGTTTGAATGAAGATTGGGGGTAGATCGAAATACACTGGACCCCATGAGTTCATTGTATGAAAAAAAAACACACTTTTAAAATATTTTTGGTTTTACACACAAGAAAGAAAGATGTGCAGGTTGAGTAAATAATCACAAAATGTTCATTTTTGGACACGCTATCTCTTTAAATTTGCATGCTTTGTTTTATAGTCTCTGTTTTCCATTATTCGTGGTGCTTCGGAAAACATGTAATTAGAAAGCGGTGACAGATTAAAGGGAAGCTTCACAAGAAGACCTTTTGGCATATATTCCTCAGCTCATAGCTAATTCGTGTCTGAAAATTAGCTGGACCAAAGGACATGAAGATCAGCTTTTTGTTTCTACACTAAAATGTTCTCAGCCCCTCAGGCAGTGTATTCAGCTCTCCACACACATCGCTTTTCTTGCGGCTCCTCCCTGGGGCTCACATGTAAAGTGCATTTGATTGTCAGGTGCTCTGATTATATTTCTCAAAGATGCAACGATACCATCTTTGTTAACTTGCTTCTGATAGTCGTAGAGCACTAATGTGACCAGCCAGCTTTGCTTGGGAAGTATTTCTTTCAATCATTTTCTCCATAAGAATTTAAAAAAACGTCAATAAATAGTTCTAAGCTTTAAACCAAATTTTGAATGAATTTGACATGAGTCACAGAATTAGTTTTATCTGAAAGTCGCCGAGTTATTTACTGAAACGATTCGTCCCAAAACATCGATTCATGCAGAAGTGGAAGAAGTGACTCTCTTATAAGTGAGTCATTGAATAATTCACTTAAATGATTTCTTCAAATACTCCTTCTCATTCAAGAACTAAACACACTACTGAGTGTTGCTTGGAGATGCGGATCTTTTTTCATTAGTGGAAAATAAAGTTACTAACAATATGGTAATTTTAATTGTAATTTTAAATGTATAGTAACCTTTTATGTTTTTATATTAGTGCTGTCAAACGATTAATCATGAGTCAATCACATCCAAAATAAAAGTGGGTGGTTACAGATAAAGTATGTAGTTGTGTGTGCAGTGATGTGTACTGTGAAAATATTCTGTAAATAATGTGATATTATGAAAATTTCATGTTTCTATATTATTATTAAGCATAAAAAGTTCAAGATCATATACCAATATCTTTTCATATACATATAAATGGGAAACATATTTTGTAAATCTATTACCCTTACATGTGGTGTATTTATCTAATGCAATATTTCACCGTGCTGTGACAACGGCACATACATTTACAATATGCACGAACACATAATCTACCGGTATTTTGGTGGCTGCGATTTATCGCACAGGAATCTTGGGTACAGCCCTATGTTTTCATCTATATATAAACAAGTCCTGTACATTAAACATGACTTATATCATGAATCCACTATATAGAGCTAATTCAGGACATCTGACATGTGTCTAGTTCAAAAATCCTGGCGTTTCTTTATTATATGATCTCATCACCATACGCAAGCAGAAAAAACATTTCTCACTATGACAACACACTGGAGAACACAAATTACTTGCGGAACTGTTTTTCTGCTCTATTCTCAGACTGGAGAAGCCTGGCTTTATTCAGACACAGTTCTGCGGCTACAACATCACTGGAGCTTATGGAATGGCTTCTGTCCTTTGCTTTAAGATCCTCCAGCACAAGATCAGAATAGTTCATGCTTTGGGTGGGGTGAAAAAAACAAGCTCTGCCTCTTAGTGTCCATCATGTGTCATGGCTGCTCCTGGGTTTTGTGTTCTGTCTGGCTGAATCTCCTGCTCCAGCGGTTGCTTTTGCCTCTCTGTCCCTTTAGAGGCAGAATGCTCCATAGCCTTCTCTCTCAGTCCAGTTGAGTTCAGCCCTACTTTTCTCCTGACACCTAACACACCTCTGTTTTGTTGTCTTTCCTCACTCTCACGCAGGGCTCAGGTGTGCTTGAATGGCATCTGTCCAGATCAGAGTCCTAAGGCGTTGGGACAAGAGACAGACACCTGACCTGAGGAGTCCTTATCCTTTGTTTACTGTTATGAATATAGTTAGTTTTTTTGGCTAAAATGCACTTCTGTTTGTAAGGACATTAATCCTAGTATTTAAAACTCTAAATTTATTGAAGTGTAAAGGCCTGTTATGAAAATTATTAATCATGGTTTGCTTCTCGTCCCCGTGTGAGTGGTAGCCCTCGTTTTTAGATCGGCCCCTGTTGGTCTCGCCCCCGTTTTCCTACCTCCTATTCATGGTTACCCTTCGGTTTAGTGTAGCAAAACTCATGGTTCCTTTGTGGCTCCCCATGGTTTCGAACGGTCGTAACATGTTTTTTTTTGGCTTATTTGTCGTCCACCATGGTCCTTTTTACGGGCTACCCCACCAGACCCATCCCTGTACTGCCACCTTTACCTTATCCGATTTTAAGCAGCAGGTGAATACCTGACGCATGCATTATAATAACCAGCAACATTGCTGTAGATTATAAGACACAGTTGAGGTGTAATGTCGTAGCTACTGTCGACCTAGAATGGATTGTTACATTTTTCTAGCTATCCAATTATTAACATTGTCGAACAACAATATATTGTATCAAAGTTATAACCATACAGACATATTAAAAGATGTTGAAAGATTAAATCTTATTTTGCAGGAGTTTGGCTAGACAAATTCGCATAAGTTTAATTCAATGTGCTACTTTCTGATTCTTTGTAATTATTTGTGAAAATGAATAGCAATATCTGAATAAACATTATTTCAATAATTTTTTATCGTTCTGGATGTGAACAGTATGGTTACAGAATATTTGGAAGTTGTCATAAGATTTTAGTACGTTTTCAAACTGAAATGTTGATTGTTTAATTAGGGCTAGCTGTCAGAATTTGATATTTTTTGTATTTTGTATTATGTTTGGTATTATAATTTGTTATCTTTTCCATTTCTTCTGTTTCATTAAACAAGAAAATAGATTTTTTTTATTTGAGTCTTTTTTATTTTTAAAAAGGTTAGTGTAAAATAAAAACACTGAAAAATGGTGTAGAAATGATTTTCACTCAGAAATTGCTATAGATTTCACAAATAATTACAAAGAAAATGCAAGTAAAACACAATTCAGTAACAACGGGAAAATTATGTTTACAACTTTATTTCTTTACAGTGTAGCAGATTGTCATATAATGTGAAAAAATACCCTGTCAAAAATTGTGCAAATGTTTAGTGGATTGTTTTACAACATAACACAAATCCTTTTTCAAACACAAGGTATGCTTGCTTATTGATCTTAGTATTTAGTTGTGCACTTGCAGCATAGTCTATCCGCTCTCATGAAACATTTCTCATTCAGCCTTACAGCCTTAAATTCACAGTTTAATCCAGTACACTCTGGGCTCCGTAATAAAACATGCAGTTAGCTTCCAGGCTCGCCCTAAATGTTATGTCATTGCTGACATTCAAATGGACACATTTGATATCTCTGGCTTGTTTGATTACCATGGGAACCAGCAAATTCAGACCGACCCCTAAACAACCAGAGGCTGATGAAGACAAATGTGCAAACTCAGGTTGGCAGAATTGCTTTCTCGGTGAGTGTGATCGGCCACGCTCGAGAAGGCGGAACCAGGAGTTGTGATTTATCGTTTCATGTTGTCCCTAGACCACCACTGTCTGCTGCCTCTCCATGCCTTAATTACCCC
>JADLZN010005415.1:0-58228 GCA_018155175.1 Sinocyclocheilus anophthalmus
CAGTCGGCCAACAAACTGGTGCTGAGCATCACGACCGATGCCTGCCAGGGCAAGGACAACTTTGTGCGCTATCTGGAGCATGTGCAGGCCGTCATCACCGTCAACGCCAGTCGCCGCGGAGACCTCAACATCAACATGACTTCACCGATGGGGACCAAGTCCATCCTGCTGAGCCGCCGACCCCGGGACGACGACGCCAAGGTGGGCTTCGACAAGTGGCCCTTCATGACCACCCACACGTGGGGCGAGGACCCTCGAGGAGCCTGGCTGCTGGAGGTGGGTTTCCAGGGCGAAGCCCCGCAGAGCGGCGTGCTGAAGGAGTGGACCCTCATGCTGCATGGAACACAGAGTGCCCCTTACATAGACCAAGTGGTGCGGGACTACCAGTCCAAACTGGCCATGTCCAAAAAAGAAGAGCTTGAGGAGGAATTAGACGAAGCTGTGGAGAGAAGCTTGAAAAGCCTTTTGAGTAAAAGTAACTAGCCACGTGCATGAAAATATCCTCTCTGTATTAGCGTATATTCCTAGGCCATTCTCTCTCGGCTTTCTCTTTTTTCGTGTGATTATTTGATGAATGTCTGACGTGAGTCTCTCCTATTAAAGTGTATTCTCTGAATGATACAGCGGCCGTGAAAACCATTTCGACACTTAAGACGCACTTGGAAACATTTGAACATCATTGTGCCAAATATCACAGCAAGTGGCATTTACATTATTGAAAGACAGCACAAGCACACCGTATAAGCATACACTTTACAAAAAGACTTTTGTCAGGTTTCAATACAGTTCAAACATCTACTAAAAGTCATCTGGACAGCAGCTGGTGAAGTCATTGCAGCAGTACCTCAGAAAGTTAGTTCTGAGAAAACCTCTAGCATCATTTGTGACATTCAGACTATAATGTGTGACTTGAGTGTCCAAATGCATTTTTTCGCACCGCTGTATGTCCCGACGAGAAAATACTGCATCTTACTTTCGATGTTCCTTTTTTACACTTTACAGAAATGTATATAAACCAAATATATCAATACTTTATTATGCTCTTGCTTACCCTGCTGTCCCCCACCTCTGCTGTACAGTTTGTGACTGTAAATCATTTTGTGTGATTCTCCTTTAAAGTTTAGTCTCTTGCAAACAGAGCGGTGATATTTCTTTGTTTGTTGGTTTTTTCTTTTTCGTGAGGAGAAGATTTTTTTTATTTGTATTTTATGAAGAGATGAAATGCACATCATTCTACTGCTTATGACCAAACAAAGCATATTTCAAATCATTGTCTATATATAATAAATCTATTTAGCTGTTTGTTAAAGCACCTGAGTGATTAAGACAGTAATTTCCCAGCGGGTTGGGTGATGTGGTGTACACTGGACATCAATCCAATAAACATTAAATATATACACAGTGATGGCATCTGTCTGGTTTCCAACAATATCTAAAGTGAAAATCTTTGAGGTATCTATACAAGTTTTACAGAGGACTTTCTCTGTCCAATTTCGGCTGTTGCATATATAACCATATTAGCCTAGAGTACAAACCATATGCACAGGCAAGGTATGAGACACTTGACACTAACAAACTTCGGGTGACTCATGCGAAGAATATGGGGGATAAATTGACATCCTATGAATAAGGTCCATAAAAACACACAGACAAACAATACAATCTGTTTATATGCATGTACTTGAGTCTATAAGTCATTGTGCGGTACACAAACAACAATTAAAGTGCCATATGTCATTTTAGACTGTCACTGATAAAAATAGAAAATTGTAAAATAGATTGTTTAAAACAAGTATTATGCTGGGATATGAAACTACATGAGGGCCTAGTTTTAAATAATCCGTCCTCTCTATCATATGGCACATGGTGCACTGTGCTCCCTCCTCCCCGCAATTAATTCATGCCTTTCACTTCTGTCTGCCTCGATTTTAAAAATAAAGCATGCTTAGTGCTGAGAGGTGCATGTATAACTGTGATCCTGTTCATGTACACAAGGCTTAACAAGTGCTGCCTCAGGGAACTTGACACTTGTAGGAGGTCACTGTAAAGTATCTTGAAGGTATTGCTGATACATTAGCCATGACTTAGCAAATATGCATATAGTTTACGTGACTAGATATTTAACATCACATTTTTAGAGTAGAAGATATTCAGGTATGAATACTTCCAAGATTACTTAAATATATTTTAATCACTGGACTAAGCTTCTGTTGATCCATTTGCCTGACAAATGAGGCTAGTTAATGTGACAACACCCAGTTTTACTACTCAAAATAGTGTAAAACACTAGAAGATAGAATTCAAGGGGCATGCGGGCAGGCTAGTGGAGATCCAAAGGATATAAGGTCTTAGGAAAAGAGCAGAGAGAATAAGACCATCTCATTCCCAACATGCTCGACACTTCAGCGGTTAAGCTAGCTTGACAGAATGTACTGCACTGAAACATATGTATGGATTCCATGTGTAGTATTAACCGGAAAAAAAAACTGCTGGAAGTTCATAGCATCCTCTGTTGCCGTGTATCTAAAGCCAACTGTATGATGGATAATATGAGCCACATACTCCTCTGGCGGCAAAGCTCTTGCCCACAATCCTGCCTCTCTTGGGAGCAGAGCCAGACCTTATTTGACCTTGAGTGGTGTCTCTCTCTCTAGCCAGCGCACACGGACTTTCTGTTTGTAATGATACTCCTTCAGGAAGTCCTGCATGGTTGGAGGCAGTGGCAGGGCACCAATGCCATCGTAGGTGGTGTGTCTGCAGATGGCAGCTCGTGCCAGGTGCTGAAGGCTGAAAGGGAAAGTCCGGTGTAAGGGAGCAGTGAGCAGGGGCTCAAAGAACATACAGGCACTGGGGTCTTTATAATGCTCCAGCAGGCCTGTTACTGTGGAAGAGTGGAAGACACAGGGGTCATGCGCATCAAAGCTAAAGTTATGATTCCATTGTTCAATGCGTGCATGCAGTGAACGATTGTAACGTCGAAAGCTAACGGAAAACAAGTAGTCCTCCTGTGCAGAATCACGTAACAGGAAGGTGCCCTCTGGTCGTCCGTCCAGCAGTGCTTCTGCTTGATACCGGTCCATCACCCCCCAATAACAAGGAAGTGCAGTTATGGCCTGTAGGTCAGGCACCAAACAATGAATATAGTCAATCTGCGTGTGGACCTTCCAAGGCCCCGGCTGTCTGGAGCAGTGAGTGTCCCCAGAAGCATGCCTCTGCTTAGGCCTCCGTGTCTGTAAGCAAAGAGTAGTTGAATCCTCCTCAGAGTCACAGTCAACAGTGTGGGATGGCACTGCCATATTCACTGCAACCTGTGCAGCAAGTCCCGATAAGCCCCCAGAAATAGTGGAGACTGTTCCCAGACTTCTGCCCTCACTAAGTCCTTCCCCAACACCAGGAGCCATCTTTGGTCCCAGTTTATAAAGGGAAGAGTTCTGGGAAGTTGCCTCCAGCGTATGGATCTGTGCATTTGGAGGGGGATCCACTCCTTCCTCTATGCTAAGTCTACGGCGTTCCCGCAGCCTCTCCTCTTCGTCTTCAGGGGATGGATGTGCTGAATCAAATGCATCCAAAAGAGCAGTTGAGGAATGAGGGCTGACTGGCGCCGTATGTTGCTTAATTAGGTGCCACTTGTTGGCCAGATCTGAACCGGGTGGGAAAGGGCACGTTTCAAGCATGAGTTCAGTAAGGTGGATCTTACGTTTGGAGGACACCTGGCCTTTGGCTGACTGAGAGCGGCGTTGTGTGGGGAGAGGAAGGCACAAGCCTACAGTGTCCCGAAGTCGCTGTCGTAGAGAACGGGTGCTAAGGCTGCGCCCACTGCTGCCAGCTCCTACGGAATCATTAATCTCTTGGATAGAGCTAACTCCATAGCGACGCTCCCTCCTAGCTGTACTTCCTCTTGAGCGCCCCGTTCGCCTGTCAGCCTCAAGTGAACTTTGTGTTTTAGTTGAGCAAGAATGCTTCTTTTTACCTCCCCAGGGAGCATGACGCGAGTAGGAGTCCCTACGGACATGGGGACCCCTCCGTGCATCCTCGCTCTCTTTGTCAATGGAGATTTCTACTATCTGGGGAATATCTGCCACACAGTTATGGCCTCTGCGTCCTACAGGAACCAGTGGGAGTGGTGACAAGGTCTGCGAGGGTGTGAAAGACCTAGTTTCATAGAGTTCTGCATGTGCTCCCCTGCCCAAGTCCACCACACAGTGGACGCAATCTAAATCCTGGCTACACAGATGGGACTCTGAGCCATCGTTGTGGAAGAGGGCTTGGCATCGACTCCTGAGGTTACCCCACATCTTGCCCACTTTCTCCATAGAATGGAGACAACGACCTATCAGAGAAACAAAGTATTAGCGATTAAAATCTTGTTGCGGTTCATAAATCAGAGACTTGTGATGTTATCTTGGTGCATACTGGATGGGAGATGTTAGATCAGGGGTCTCCAACCCTGCTCCTAGAGAGCAATCGGCCTACAGATTTCAACTCTAACCCCAATCAAACACACCTGAAACATCTAATCAAGGTGTTCAGGGTTACTTGATAATTACAGACAGGTGTGCTGGAGCAGTTTGTAACTAGGGATGTACAGTATGAAACTTTATATCACGATTATAGTGGACCAAAGGTATCACGGTTATCAATATTATCACGGTTTTGTTCAATTTAGATGAAAATGTTCAAAAAGAACTGATTCACACTGAAAACATATAAGTTTTCAATAAGTTTTATATTTGAAAATCAATAAACAACAAATACAATTAGCAGCTATGTATATGCACTTTGTTTTTAGCATAAACTTTAAATGAACATTAACATGAAGCCCTAATAATAATAAATATAATAATAATAATAATAAATCAATTGAAGATCATGTAATCTTCGTTTAGGATATCTTGTGATGCTTTTTAAAGCAAAGATGGGGTTGATTTCGAGTTCACATACAAAAGATAAATAGAACAGGCTAATTAAATTTGTCTATTTTAATGCAAGACAAAATATTTTTCGTCAGTGATAGAAATATGATTTAAGACAGTAGTGTAAGCAAGTTTAGTTTGAAAACGTTTAATAGTAAATAAGACCCAATTAGACAATATTTGAATAAAATAATAATAATAATAAATATTTATTTGCAACAACTGATGGAGTACTGAATGATGCACGCACGTGCAGCGTTGTCAAGGTAACATCTGGTCAGTCATTCCCTTCACCAAGGGAGTTCCAAACACTTATACGAGACAATAATGCCCTGCACCCTTCAAAGAACACACCTCAAGGACTCTGCCCTTCGAAGGGAGTAGGGATGCTCACTTCTGTTTGGAATTCACCCCATGTCTCTTGTATCACTGCAGAGGCACAGACGCGCTCTCTCGTTTCATTCAAATGCAGCTTGCGTTTGTATTGAAAATGAAATCAGAGGAATTTAGTATTAATACTACTATAATTTTGTTGTAGTGATCATATTGTCCTGACGATTTTTTTTGTACACTGTTCATAATGGATTTATAAGCGGGTAAGATTTCAAAACATTAATCTTAATTCAATATTTCATATCCCCGTATTTTATATATTATTTTAGGTAAACAAAACAAATCTGAGTAATAAGTTAACTATGAATATACACTACATTATCCCTTATGTCAACCTGATAGTTTGAACGTTCTTTCGTCTTGGCTCAAAGCCACTTGCTGCGAACTTTTCTTCGCGGAAGCTTTGCTTTAAACAAGTGAGATAACGAAATATTTAATCTCTAATCAATATTTTTTGTCCAATTATTTGCCCAGCTAGTTTTGGTATTGAGGTAAAAGTTACCTTGCATTCGCTATATAACAGTGGGTGGTGGTCACGAAGATGACTGAGCAAATTAGATGCATTTCCCCCTTTTGCAGCGACTTTCTTCTTGCCAGATCGGCAGACAGGGTGACCGTCCTCGATTAAAAAGCCTTCAGGACTCTTGTAAAAGCCAAAACACAACCAGACCTCCGATTTGGTCCTCTTAGATGGCTGAAAAATCTCCCGAGCGCTGTCACTGCCTTCCGCCATTTCCTCTCGTGCAACAAAAAAACAACAACAACACTGCATGCTGCTTCTGCGTCAGACTGATGCTGGCTGGACAGGATTTACCGCGAGTTTTCAAAAGCGCGATAATCAAACACGGTTTTGATGATAATTAAATTTTAAACGGTAATACTAACCGTCATGGCATTTTATCGTGATTTATCGTAAAACCGGTAATCGTTACATCCTAGTTGGAACTGAAGTCTGCAGGATGGTAGTTCTCCAGGAGCAGGGTTGGAGATCCCTTTGTTAGATGTTTGTTAATTGTAGGGCGATATGTTAAGATGGTAGTTTGACAAAATGGAATGTGAAACATGTTAGACATAGATAAAGCAGCACTGAAACTTGTTTAATTTGTGAGCACAAAAAATGTGTGCATCATTTTAGAAACAAAGAGCATGTATATGTTGGGTGGGTGCAGGAGTGTTACAGTTAGCACAGAGTTGCCAGGCAGACATGCATCGACACAAGGCCATGGCTATAAATGAACTGAGGGATCTGCTCCCAGCTGATCTGCTGGTATGTACTGTATTACTGAGCCAGTCTGGACCTGACCGAGAACTTTCACTGTCATGGCAGCAGACACATACACACTCGAAATGCACAATAGAGAGGGGTTAAGAAGTATGGATAGGGGGAGCACAGACAGAGAACATGCAGACAGACAAAAAAAGTCTGTGTGGGGGGGTGGTTTCTGTTCCCTTTTTTCAGGAAGAAAAAGTGCTGATCTTGTTTAAAACACTGTGGTTGCACTGCACAAATTATGCTAAATTGAGGCCACCGGCAGATCACGCTCAGATATCCCCATTATAAGAGGAGACCAAACGTATCATCTTCACAGAGCAAAATATATGGTTGACTAGTCTAATGCCAGGATAATACATATGAATTAAAAAGAGAACTCAATATTTGAACAGGCAATATCATAAGCTTACAAAAATTCTTCCAGCAACTCCAAAAAGAATATGCACAGGCTGTATTCTATGGGACATTATTCTCATATCCAAATCATACCAACACTCGAAGTTGCATGGAATGAAGCAACACAAAACATTTATCTCTGTGTCTAGATTGTGCATTTCTTTTCTTGGGTACACAAATAAAACCACAAATATAAGCAAGAAAAATCTAGTCTTTTCATTCTGCTCTCAGAGCATCATGATTGTATGCTTTTAAATTGTGCACTTGATGTGGATTTCCAGTCTTGTGACCTTTGCTCGCTCATGCACACGTGAAGTCCAAGGCAATGTAGGGCGTCCGATTTGTCATCTACTGATTTATGAAGGGAGCTACAAATAGTGGTCCTTGATAAGAGTTTAATGCGTCCAATAGTGGGTAAATGGAACTAGATCAAGCGGTGCCTGATATAATACACTTAAAGGCACAATATGTAATTTTTCGCCGCTGGAGGGCGCGTATTCTAAATAAACAAAGAGGCAAAGGCATAGTTTTTGATGATGCCGTGACTGAGTGTGGAATCATAGAAGTTGTGGTCTTCATCCCCACAGCCGAAGCAATCCGACGGGACTTTATTTTCGGGCAGAAATCATGTTCATGGCTGAGCTAATGATTTATTAACATAGTAGTATGAAGCAGGGTGAGGGTGAAAGTCGTCTAAGTGAAACGAGGCCGCTGAACGAGTGGGACACACGGCTCGAAAGCAGCAGAGCTTTTATTATGCCACAGTCTACCGCTTCCGCTCCTTCCGGTCGTGCACATGTGGGGAAAAAAGCAGCGCTGTTTTATCATACTCGTACATTGGAAAGTTCTGTTATAATGCTACTCTGTGCGTTTGTCACCTGTCTAATAAAACGCATAACATAACGTCTTTGGTGTTTCCATGTTTTCTACAAAACAAAACCGGAAATCGAGGGGTTATGACTTCATTGGCAGGCGACACAATGACACTGTGGACACGGTCCGTGTCACTAGTTAAATTTTTTTTTCTCTGGATTTAAACATTCTTCCAAACATTTGGGATAATGTAAGTACACAAGCCAGCAAAATATATAAAATTTTTAGTGGTTTTTGGATATTTTAATAAATAAATCTTACATATTGTGCCTTTAATGACAAATGAGAGATGTATAAAAATGTATTAAATGAAATGACTTGTTACTTATTTTAGACAATATTACTTAAAATCAAAACACTGAAGAATTTTATCCATAAAGATGTAGAAAGATTTGAGATGAAACAAGGAACAATCACTTTAATAAATGTAGAAAAACAATAAAAATCCCAAATTCTCAAGGGCTGGGGGCTCTATTTGGGACAAGGCCTATGTCAGTTAATTCTTTGAATGAAGGTGCATTCTGCCCTAGGTCTAAACTAAATATCCTTCCCTTGTAAGGCTCCAGGGGTCTCATTTATAAAACTCTCCGTAGATTTCATCCTAAAAGTGTACACATGCACAAAAGCTAGATTTTGCATACGCTCAAAAGTTATCAGATTTATAAAACCATCCCTGCTTATGCCAGAACCTGCGCAAAAATCCCTTTATAAACCCCAGTCAGGGGATGATTGTGCGTACGTGCATCTCCACCCCGATTCCTCCCCGAAATCACCATATATGGAGCTTACAAAGCCTAGTTTTAATATGCATAACGTCAACTGCATATAATTTCCATGCATATTTCCATCCACGTGACACCATTTTTAACGCAGTTAAGGGTAAAATACATTAGGAAAATATGAGATACGGACTATAAATGCCATTTGTGCCAGACACATTAATTTTATTGCTAAAAATCATCCGGTATCCTTATGTTTCAGAATAAATATATCAAAATATCCATAAGAAACTGTTTAAAATAGTTCTCAGAAAATTATTTAGAATAGAGTTCATTCATTTCCACTGGCCCAATAATATTTCAATTGTTTTAAAAAATTCAAATTAAATTAAATTAATGCAGTTTTGCTGATAAGTATGGCTGCAACAACTAATCGATAAAATCGATTATTATCGATAATGAAAATAATCAACGATTCTCATTATCGATTAGTCTGGTCTGCCCACAGTGCACGTCCAACTTCAGACGGTCGCGTCAAATTACAGCACTGAATAGCGCATTTCTATGAACAAAATGCATCTAAAATAGTGGAGGAAACCGAATGAGATGCTGCGGGAGAAGTACGTGATCCAAGCTGCCCAAACCTTGAGAGTTCTTTATTTTAAGCTTTAAGCTTAATAGCATTAGCGTAATGGCTTGCCCTTCAGGCGCTAAAAGATCATGTCGTCCTCAGCGCAAAAATTTCAGTTATGGTCATATCCTTAGCTGTAAAGTAACAAATCACGCGATCCACTTCCATTTTTTGCAAAAAGGTCCGTCTGCGGTAAAGCTTGACTGAATGATCGCCGCGCTGCGGGCGTGTGGACAACTCGTCAGACATACGGTACAACACAAGTAAGAGGAGACAATTAATTAATACTCATCGCAAAAATATTAATTGTGCCTGAAATAATGCTGTTGTTGATATTTACTTACAAGAGTTATCCACCTTTTTCTTGCCGTAAAAATGGGCGCGGCCATTTGTAAATTCTATGGGTCTAGCTTCCGGTCTCATCTGCGTTCAGCTATTTTTAGCTGTACAAAACAGTTTGTTTTGCTGCTTGGTATTGAAAATGGGTGAGTCTTACCATATTATCTTAATTATGAACACACTGGATTGAAAGTGCAAACAGTTTTACCGTTTATTGCACATTGTTATTCTTGGAGTTATTTGCCTATAGCGGTTTAATGAGTCCCGGAATCTCGCCATAGGCTTACTTCCGCGTTAAGAAAAGGTGGCTAATTTAGGTTTTTAAAATGAGTTGAAAAGTCAACATGTAGTGCACTATTTAATGAAGAGTAGAACTGTAAAGGGATCAGCGCGTAATTCTGAATATAAATATCAGACGCTTCATTGTCACTTTTTACAGGATAAAGAAATGACATGTGATCAAAGTGGACACGTGTTCCTGCAGAACTTTACTCTTACCTGTTGGTTAACACAGGAGTTTAAGGTTTTTCTTTCGTCCTTATTATATTTATTAGTGATTTTAATTTTTAATGTAGAGATTTAAACTATATTCAATACAGTGCCTCACAATTTTTTAAAACAAATGAAGTGTAAATAAATGTAAGGTTTGTCCACGCCTGGGCTCTAACAACAGTATTGGTGATAGTGCGCTGTGCACTTTTTATCTTTCTGTATTGGTTAGTCCTCCAATGTGCATACGCTCTTTAGTAACAGTAGTTGACTATTTCTATGCTATAATATAATTATTGGTTATCACTGAAAAAAGGCACACAAAAAAATAAATAGTCAAGCACTTTAGTGTTCTTTTTCTCAGATTCCCAATTACAGTCAAAAAGTACATAATGCCAGCAAGAATGAAAGCTATTATGGAAGGCATAGGAGGACATTCTCATTAATATGTGAATAAATACTAGCCTACTTAGTTTGATATTTGCCCAATACATGACAATAACATTTTTAGATTTAAACAATTTTTTGACCGATTCCTAAAATATTTGTGTTTTCTCTTTATTATGACAGGTGGTCTAATAAATTGTTAAGCACTGTATGTTTTCATAGCATTCAGTTGGCACGTTTGTTTGATGGACATTGGGCAGAATGTGGAAGTGTTTTTTGTCAATAAAAGAAAAAAAGAAAATTGTTTGTTTTAATCTGATTAATCGAAAAAATAATCGGCCAACTAATCGATTATCAAAATAATCGTTAGTTGCAGCCCTACTGATAAAGTGAACATCTTTTAGCTATTTTTGGTGGAAAAAATATAGGCCTATAATAATTTCAGTGTAAATACAATTATCTGACTGCGCGTCATTGACAAATTATTTTAAAAAGGAAACGTGCAAATCTTAACATTTTCTTCAAGTTGTATCCTTCAAATACAGTGGTATTTTCATAATGTTGTGGAGATGCCTTCACACGACATCAGCACTTCCGTGCAGCTGTGGTTGTACAGTAAGCTATTATCATTGGTCTTATTCAAACCGTACAATAGACCGTTCCACCGAATCCAGAAGTGTCCGCCACAATGTCGAAAACTTATCGCATCATTGATCATTGTTCTCGCTAAAAATATTTTCTCTTAACATGAGATGTGCAGTTTACTTTAAAGATAAATTATTGTGCACCTATAGCACTCCTCGCTGTCATTAAAACATAACATACCACAGGAAAAGTAATCAAGCGCATCCACTACAAATAGGCTATGTCTAAATTCATATAAATTTGGTGTAACTTCAGTGTAATGACTTTGTAATTTCAGTGCTTATCTCCATTATGAGAGTGGAATATTTAATGTAAATATATATGATGAAATGAAATCAGTTTAAAATCGTTGTTTACTTCATTACTTTTCTCTCTCCAGGAAAAAAAATTATGTACGCATAGGTCAGAGTTTGCGTGCAGGTGCGCAAATTTTCCCGTCAAGTTTGTTTTTTATAAATCCCACCTTTTGCGTAGGAAGTGGCGTACACCTCCTTCAGGGCAGGTTTTGTGCGTACGCAATGGTTATAAATGAGGCCCCAGGACAGTAGTTTGTATGAGTAGCAAAAAAGCACTTAACATGGGTGGTGAACATTCTGTTCAATCACATTTTCAGTTATGTAAAGCACAGCAATTTATGCCCTTACATTCTTAACTACTCTGCATTGCATAAGCCAAATTACTTTATTGAATTAACCAAATATTAATTTCATGACTTAAAAATGCTCCTATAAAACTATTGAAAGCCTAAATACAATTCCCTTACTGTGCTTTGTACAATTGTAATAGGTTATTATTTGAAAGTGTATTATCAGTGAATATTTTTAGTATAGATTAACATCATGTGTTGTTTCCATATTCAAGGGGCAGTGCTGCTTCCTTTTACTACAGGAAGTAACTTCATATACCTCCTTTCCCAAAATTAAGAGAGACCAAACCAACAGGACAAATGCACAAGAAATCACAGAGCCTACAAAACAGTTCATCAAAGCTATCATGTATTATAATGTTTCAACATATTTGATTTTTTAACATATCATAAAGGCATCAAATTTAAACTATTTAGTACAAGTTAAGCCTCTCTGAAATCGTAAATGACTGTAAATGTGCCAGTGAAGAGCAGTGAGATGTTATGTAGGGAGTTATATAAGAAACACTGACACACTGAGATAGGGCTTTGGACTGAACCCATCCAATGATCCAGCGCTTCAAGCACCAATGCGCTAAGCTACCCAATTATCCAGTCTCATTCCAGCAACAATTCTAAAGGTTTCATTAAATGTTTAAGTACTGAGAAGTTGATCTTTGGCAAACACACATTAAGGGTGCGTTCACACACTTGGCATGTTTGGTTTGATTAAAACGAACCCTGGTGCGATTGCTCTGTTAGTGCGGTTCGTTTGAGTAAGTGTGAACGCTGCCATCTGAACCTTGGTGCGCACCAAACAAGCGGACCGAGACCTCTGAAAAGATTGGTCTCGGTCCGCTTCCAAGCGAACTCTGGTGCGGTTCGAATGATAAATGAATGCAACACGGACCAAATACTTCTAAACGAACCAAAAACAAGATGCGACATGATTTGACGACGCGGTGTAACCAAAACAAAATGAGCAGAGGGCAAACGTGGAGCAACGATGAGGAAAAGTGCCTTTTATGAGCTCCTTGTGAGTTTGCAGGTGGTGAAAATAAAATTATATGTGCACGCAAGAATGAGCGCGCTTAGTCCAGCAGACAGCATTAGGTGTGTTCGACTTAAAGTGGCGCTGAGCATAGGCCTGTTGCAATAATCAATATATCGATTTATCGCACAATATGTGTACATGACCTCAATAAGTTTTGGTGATGCAATATATCGCCATTATATTTACTTAAAAATTAATGTCACTGTTTTGTACATTGCACTTATTCACAGGCTTCTGTGTCTTTTGCAGCTTCTCGTACATAACGTGGTGTAGTCATGAGGTGCTAGTTCAAATAAAAAAATTGCTTCTACAAAAAAATTTCATCTGCAGATATGGCCTTGTTTAGGGATCTGTGCCTTTATGCATACTGGACATCTGACTGCTGAGTAGTGATTATGTTTTTCAGCAATACAGTGCACCCTTCATTTACAGAGAAAAGAAAGGTCGGCGGAAAATGCTCCATCAAGTTCTTAATGGTGCCTTTTTCTTTTTTGTACAAACCCATTCCAAAAAAGTTGGGACACTGTACAAATTGTGTATAAAAACAGAATGCAATGATGTGGAAGTTTCAAATTTTAATATTTTATTCAGAATAAAACATAAATGACATATCAAATGTTTAAACTTTTTTAAGGGAAAAATAAGTTGATTTTATCAACTTGGCATCAATACATCTCAAAAAAGTTGGGACAAGGCAATGTTTTCCACTGTGTGGCATCCCCTCTTCTTTTTATAACAGTCTGCAAACGTCTGGGGACTGAGGTGACAAGTTGCTCAAGTTTAGGTATAGGAATGTTGTCCCATTCTTGTCTTATACAGGCTTCTAGTTGCTCAACTGTTTTAGGTCTTCTTTGTCGCATCTTCCTCTTTATGATGCGCCAAATGTTTTCTATGGGTGAAAGATCTGGACTGCAGGCTGGCCATTTCAGTACCCGGATCCTTCTTCTACACAGCCATGATGTTGTAATTGATGCAACATGTGGTCAGGCATTGTCATGTTGGAAAATGCAAGATCTTCCCCTGAAAGAGACAACGTCTGGATGGGAACATATGTTGTTCTAGAACTTGGATATAACTTTCACCATTGATGGTGCCTTTCCAGATGTGTAAACTGCCCATGCCACACGCACTCATGCAAACCCATACCATCAGAGATGCAGGCTTCTGAACTGAGCGTTGATAACAACTTGGGTTGTCCTTGTCTTCTTTATTCCGGATGACATGGCGTCCCAGTTTTTCCAAAAAGAACTTCACATTTTGGTTCGTCTGACGACAGAACAGTTTTCCACTTTGCCACGTTCCATTTTAAATGAGCCTTGGCCCAGATAAAACGCCTGCGCTTCTGGATCATGTGTTGTATGGCTTCTTTTTGACCTATAGAGTTTTAGCCGGCAACGGCGAATGGCACGGTGGATTGTGTTCACGACATGGTTTTCTGGAAGTAGTCCTGAGCCCATGTTGTGATTTCCATTACCGTAGCATTCCTGTATGGGGGGGGTTGATGCAGTGCCGTCTAAGGGCCCGAAGATCACGGGCATCCAGTATGGCTTTCCGGCCTTGACCCTTACGCACAGATTGTTCCAGATTCTCTGAATCTTTGGATGATATTATGCACTGTAGATGATGATAACTTCTAATTCTTTGCAATTTTTCTCTGAGAAACTCTTTTCTGATATTGCTCCACTATTTTTTTTCGCCGCAGCATTGGGGGAATTGGTGATCCTCTGCCCATCTTGACTTCTGAGAGACACTGCCACTCTGAGAGGCTCTTTTTATACCCAGTCATGTTGCCAATTGACCTAATAAGTTGCAAATTAGTCTTCCAGCTGTTCCTTATATGTACATTTTTTTTTCCGGCCTCTTATTGCTACCTGTCCCCACTTTTTTGGAATGTGTAGCTCTCTTGAAATCCAAAATGAGCCAATATTTGGCATGACATTTCAAAATGTCTCACTTTCAACATTTGATATGTTATCTATATTCAATTGTGAATAAAATATAAGTTTATGAGATTTGTAAATTATCCCATTCCTTTTTTACTCACAATTTGTACAGTGTCCCAATTTTTTTGGAATTGGGTTTGTACTTGTTACTTTGCACTTTTTGTTAGAACATGTTTATTTACTATTTATTCAGGTTAAGGTATCTAATTATTTTTGATACTTAATTCCATTATCTACTATTCTAAAACTAAAAGTTTGTTTTGTCATTTTGGAAGTGGTAGGCCTTCTTGTATAGTATGCTGTTTACATTTGATTATATATTCAGTGCATCAAATGGTCTTTAAAATGCCATATATCGCTTATCGCAATTATTTCTGGTGCAATATATCGCACAACAAAAAGTTGTTATCGTGACAGGCCTACTGAGCAGACCGATCGGTTAATGGATGCTTTGATATCATACACCCGCAGCGCCGCTTTAACACACCTTTTGTTTGGGGTGTTTGGCGAGTTCCGTCACAACTCACGATATATACACGTCATTCAAGCCAACCAATCAGGTTGTGAACGTATCACTATGCCTTTAGGTTTGGTGTCTTTAGGTTCGCTGTCAAAAATGCCAGTGTGAATGCTAAGCGGACCAGGACCAAATGTATAATTTTCCTTTTTGGTCCGGACCAAACGAACCGAATTACAAGTGTGAACACACCCTAAATCAACAATTTTACATTTACTGTAGCTGATCGCCAGCCAAAAAATAACATTGCACCTGCTGAGTAACATTTATATAACACTTCAAATATACGACATGAGACATGGAATCTTTTATTTTTCACACACTCTTTTTTTCTAACTCTACGTTTTCAGCCTCCAAATACATCTCTAATGTACCGCAATATCAGATGCATCAGCCTTGTTGTTTTTCCATGGGAGTTGGCATATTTTTTTCCTTGACTATGCAAATCACTTTCCCAAAAACAAACAGCTTTGGCTTCCAAGAATGAAAGCACAGAGCGGGTATTCTCTCCAAAATGTTCCTGGGACATCAAAGGTGAATTAACTTTTTGAAGAACATTTCTGAGAATGACTTTCTTCACAGACACTAGTTGAAAGGACAGTTCACTCAAAAAATATATATTTTTTTTTCATTGTTTACTCACCCTTGTGTTGTTTAATTTTCTTTCTTTCTCTGCATTATTTTCTTTCTTCCATTAAACAAAGGAGATACTAGCCAAAATGCCCATGCTTATGCTTTCCATGCAATGAAAGGGAATGCAAATAAATAATAGTGATGCACAAAATTCTGCAACAAAAAATATTCAGCCGAAACAGCAAAAACATGAATTTTCGGAATTAAATGAATAGTTTTGAAGGGCTGAAACCATTGACAGAAACAGTGATGTTTAATTAGCGCTCCTCCATTTGACTGTGTCTGTTTCAAGCTACAAAAGACTTTTTAAAGTACAAAAGGTTTTTAATTTAATGGCAATATGTAAAATTTGTTTGGTTGAAATATCAAGAGCTGCTCATTGCTGAAGAACTTTACTATGACAATTTTAATTTATCATCTGAGAACACAACACCTTGAATAGCATTCGGAGTTTGATTACCCAGTTACTGAAATTTAAAATGACAAACTTTTTCATTTTCTTGGCTAAATGAAAATGTTAATTTTGGTTTTTATAAGAAACAGTGCATCAATAAATTGGCTTTTGCTGGAAATGTACTTAATTACCCTCAGCCCATCCATGATGTACAAGTGTTTATTTAGCATTACATCACTTGCTCACCAATGGATCCTCTGCAGTGAATGGGTGCCGTCATAAACATAGTTAAGACAGATGATAAAAACATCACAATAATCCACAAGTAATACACATGACTCCAGTCCATCAATTAACGTCTTGTGAATGGAAAGGTGCATATTTGTAAAAAATAAATCCATCAATAAGACATTTTTAACTTTAAACAGTCAATTCTGGCAAAAGAGTAGAGTCCTCTATCCATAATATTGCTTTCTCCAGTGAAAAAGTCATCTCATCTGAATCAGGAGAGAAATATGCACAAATCACGCACCATTTAGAGTCTAAAAACATCTAAACAATTAGTGGTGACACAAGGGATAGACTTTTCACTGGCGAGGTGTTATGGATTATGGACTCTTGGCCGAAAAAGATGATGTAAAGTAAAAATGCCTTAATGATGAATTTCTTTCTTACAAACACACTGCTTTTCACTTCACAAGCCATTAATTGATGGGCTGGAGTTGTGTGAATTACTTGTGGATTATTGTGATGTTTTTATAATCTGTTTGGACTCTTATTCCGACGGCACCCATTCACTGCAGAGGATCCATTGATAAGCAAGTTATGGAATGTGATGGAATGGAATAAATTTCTCCAAATCTGTTGGCATAAAAAAACAAACTCGCCTATATTTTGGATGGCCTGAGAATGACTACATTTTTTTTGGGTGAACTATTCCTTTAAGAACACCCGACAGACACACTACATGTCAATGCATCCTCAGCAAACAAATGTCTTGCCCTTCTTTCTGCTAATAAACGAGTGCAGAGATGAGACATGAGAAGAGTTGGATAACTCTTACTTCTGTGACTGTGCGTGTCGTGTGGAAGTTCTCTTCAGAAGCCTTTTCTTCAGACTCCTAATTAGACAGTCAAATAGGGACAGTCTGTCTTCTCTCAAAAACTGCTCTGATCCAACTCTCTCTCGGGTGAGAAAATGCAGAAAAGCATGAGAGTTCCCCAAAATTAACAAGGCCAGAGCTCAAGCACATGTCATTATCAGACCAGCAGTTTGGGATATGAAACTCCTCGTGTAGCTCTCCTGCATAAAGGCACTTCAATTTGGCGGTGTGGGTCATGAGTGCGTGGATGAAGTGCCAGTGTGAATGAGTGTCATGAGCTCAGCAGCTCATCTAGCTCTACCCTGTGTAGTGTGTACTCATTACTCTGACCAGATATCAAAGGAGACTCTAAAGCATTCTAAAGAAGTGACTCGTCATAAGCTTGTATTGTTTATTTATGCTAATATTACTTTAGAAATAAATAATACATCATACATGGATTACTTGAATGTATTGCAATGTGTGGAAAGAGTTAGGAAGCAGTGGGCACGAATAAGACTGAGAAAAGAAAAAGAGTGCGAAACTACAGACAAATGACAACACAAATAAACAGTATAATCACATAAAAAATTGAAATGTTGCTGCAGAACTGTATTAATCAACACATAAAACGGACCAGTGACTGTAAATATCTTGCATAACTAAATGCAGTCCAACTGTATGCTTGCTCCAAACTGAAAAAAAGGACAAATGCTAAATCAAAACCGTATGCTGAAATGTAATGGGTAATCGTGCACATTTAAGCTATTCAAAGGCACAATATCCAAATGTAAACTACTACAGTTTAAGCAATAAAAAAGTAATTATCAAAGCACATAATACACAAATAATCTGTTTATCCACTATAAGGACCTCCTGAAGAAGCAGCTAAACTACACCTAAGTGCTTCACCCTAAAGAGAAAAACTGGACAAAGTTAGAGCAGCCTCAGTCATATTAAACCCAGAAACCATCCTCTGCAATTTCTCTCAGTTCGACACGCCTATTCTCATGGGGTCCAGATGAGTGGCCTGGCTTTTGGACAGCATTAAGGGGCGGAAGTGTGCTTTCTTTCGAAAGGAGGAAAAAAGTAAAGAATAGTTATTTGTGGACCATCACTTTCAGAGACAAAGACGTGGAATGGCTTAGAGCAAGAGCGTATCCTGTGACGTAACTTTACCAACTTAAATACTCTGCGAATTCTGAGAGACTAACAACTGGGCAAATGTACAATTTTAAGAAACAGTCATGTAAAAACTCGCGTCAACCCCATTTCGGAGGTGAATACATAGATGATTTGTACTTTGAAAAAATCACGCATAATTTTCAACAACATCTTGATGGTGGACTAGACACGCTTTAACTACCATAACTAGGACCCAAGTGACACCAATTAACTACATGCAGCTGACAATACACGAAACCGAACCATCCGACTGCTACAAAGTAGATTCAGTAGCGAGTTTGTTTGTATTGTTCTACAAAGACGTCAGTCGACAATATAATCGCAATGCTACAGTAATGTATAGCCTGCTGTCTGTCCTTCCTTCAGTGCGTAACAACGCTAATATTCTAGAGCAGTATCACACGTGTGCTGTGCTTGTGGTGACTTTAATTACAGTATTATATGGGAAGCCAAACAACTCAAATGTGGGACGAAACAGCGCGGTATTCAAGTGTTCGCGACTCGACAGCGCAGAGAGGACGTGTTTACTAGCGCCACCGAGCTGACAGCGCAGCGCGGATCAGTTACAACAGCGCAGCTTTCTTCTTCTTCATGTTTTAAGGCAGGTGGAATCCAACGTTAAGGTGCATTACCGCCACCTACTGTGCGAACATTACTCTCCGAATTTTTTTTCCTGCACATAACATAATGAAGATCAGTATTAAGTTATTACATTTCTTTTGCTAACCTTTCTACTACATGTAAACAGTTGTACTTTGAAAAACGGCAAATATAAAATATATAAGACTTTAATAAATGTACAATACCATAGTCCTCTTGAGGAGCACACCCAGCTTCTAGTATATATATATATTTTATTTTGTACTTAGTTATTATTGTTGTTGTCGTCGTCAAGTTCTGTATTTAGCACAATATTGCCCATTTTAAATTTTAACTATTATTAAATAGCCTAGTATATATGGTATTTTTGTTGTCTCTAGTAAAGGGAATGTTGTTATTTAACTTTAACATTGCAATTTTATATAATGTATACGGTTTGTAAGGCTTTTCTCTACACTCAAATTAAATAAATAAATACATTTTAATTAATAAAAAAAAAACTCTTTAAAAATCAGGGACAGTGTATGTAAATTCAATATGATGTATTTTGAATTTTGCACTGCATTGTGTTTTAGGTTTATCGGAAAACACATTCAAATTAACCATGATTTTATGACACTAACCTTTTAACCATACATTTGTAGTTGTGGGTTAAAAAATTCGGAGAGTAATGTTCGCACAGTAGGTGGCGGTAATGCACCTTAACGTTGGATTCCACCTGCCTTAAAACATGAAGAAGAAGAAGAAGAGTAATGTTCGCGCTGCGCTGTTGTAACTGATCCGCGCCGCGCTGTCAGCTCGGTGGCGCTAGTAAACACGTCCTCTCTGCGCTGTCGAGTCGGTCGCGCCGCGGCGCGAACACTTGAATACCGCGCCGTTTCGTCCCACATTTGAGTTGTTTCGCTTCCCATAAGAGAGAGAGCGCGAGCGAGAGAGAGAGAGAGAGAGCGAGAGAGCGCGAGCGAGATAGAGAGAGAGAGCGAGAGAGAGAGAGAGAGAGAGACACACACACACACACACGCGCGCGCGCACCGGAGGATGTTGGAATGTTATATTGTAACATTCGCTGAGGAAACATGCAAAAGCAGCGCTGACATCACTCGCGTTCCGTTACATTAAATCTCGCATAAAGGCGGCTAGAAATCACGCGTGCTAAAATACACAAAGCACGGCGCATTGCAACCCAGAGAGCGGACACCGCAAACTGGCGTACTTACCCTTTTTATTCGTGAATATTACTTCGCAGCCGTCTTTTGTCTGAAGGCTGTTAGACTCGCTACTGTCCCACATACGCTCAACCCCGGCGACTAAAACACAGAAGTGCTCGTTCCTGAGCTTGGCTTTTAAAAAGCAGGAGAGCAGCTGAATCCCACATCCTTCTGGTCGGTTGGATTGGCAGCATAATCCGAGGCCAGATCTCCGCTCCACCACCCCGCGCTTCTGCTTGACAAACCGAGCAAAGGCGCGAGGAAGAGGCCGACGGCGCGAGCTCGCAGGCGGGTTCAGACTGAAGGGAGACGCAGGACGAGACCGCTTCCGACGGATGGGGGAGTGACGAGCGGGTGGCCAACCAATGAGATTGCAGATCGAGAGAGCGTTGCCTCGGTTGCCACCCTGAAAACCTGGAGACGGGATGAATGAATTTAACAGCTCAGTAGTGTGTGTTTGTGTATTGCTTATCAATAGGAGAGTCATCCATAATGTCATTAAATCTTAAAAAGGAAATGTTGACAATATCACATAATAATTACTATATATGTATGTGTGTATATGTATATCGTATGTCGCTGTCAAACGATTATAATCGCTTCAAAACATAATGTGTTTACACATTCCATAATCACAGTTTATATAATATGTGTGTGTGTACTGTGTATATTTATTATATATAAATACAAACACGTTCATGTATATATTTAAGAAAAATATGTGACGTTTATATATTAAACATATTTATATATAATATAAAATATAAATATATACAGGTAATATTTTCCAAATGTAGGCGGTTCGTGGGTCTTTATATACATAATAACTAACCCAGTACACACATTATGGTGAGTAAAATCTTTTATTTTGGCTATTTATTTTGGATATTTTTATGATATCCAAAATCATAACAGCACTATCTATATATATATATAGATATATATATATATATAGATATCTATATATAGATATGATATTGCAATGAAAAAAATAAAATATAAATATATACAAATAAAAAATATGGCTTAAGCATTCCAATCAAAATGTTTATGAATAAATATGAAATACCGATATTCATATTTATTTTATCCAGTTATAAAAAAAAAAATCATATATAATAGACATTTTTATAATAAAAAAGAATGTTTAGATTATTATTAGAACAGTGAGAATTTTTTTTCATTATGCATCATCAATCAAGCTGCTTTCGACAAAAAAGTGTGTGTTTTTCTTTCTTTTGCATATTTAGGATACATAAAATCATAAATGGATACATAAAAAAGAGTTTTTGGTTTTAAGCTAATTTTTTTATTAAATTTTTGTTTGTCATTTCCATAATGGAATGCTGTTTAACTACAATTAATTTGAGATGTGTATGAAAAAGAAAAAAAGAAAGAAAAAAAACCCCGTAAAATGTTCTGATAATTTTGCCAGGACATTATCTAGTAATTTTATTGATATTTCTGTTGACCCTAAACAAATGCAATCAAGCGCAAAATTCTAATACAGGTAAAATACCTGTAAAAAATAAATACGGAAACTTCCTTCATATTAATAGAATACATTGTTCCACAGATTTTTTTTCTCTCTGTGTAATCAGAGAGCAAATATTGTGTTTTATGAGACACTAAAAGTCGAGCGGGGCAAAAATGCTCCCCCATAAATGTATGCCTATATGATTTATTAGAGAAGATACAGTATTCTAATTCACACATGGGGAATGTTATGAGTTTTTTTGATGAGTTTTTACATAATCCAAACTGATGCACGAAATTGAATGTGCCATGTTACGTATGATTCTGGTCATGAGGTTTAAGTTTGTTCAGAACGGCCTTTCATGTGTCTATTTATGTCCAAACAAAGAAGCATTGTCCACAGAGGTCTGATTTCCACTATTGGCAGTTCCCGACAGTGATTTCTAATGCACTAAGTATATGAACATAGACACTGGCATTTTTGGGGTGGAATGAAGTAAGCTTTAAGACCCTCAAAGAGCCCTAAATGGCCGCTTCTATTCTTGCAACACAGAGCCTACACACTCATAAACCCTGCACTATCAGTGTCTCAAAGGGGCATTCATTTTCCTCCTACTGGTGATGTCATCATTTGGAGTCACACCACATGCTAGATTTGTGTGAGGCTATAGTGTGAGCTAGAACATCTTCGACTAATGTCATTGCAGGCTGAGAATCATTAGCCTTAAGGGACAGTCCTGATGTCGAAACAACATCACCATTCATCCTCCAGCAGACATCACTCATCTAATTATTGTGTCTGAAACAAAAGGACACACAGCTCAAAATGAAATGCATTAAACGGAGAGTTTTCTAAAGCTTGATGCCATTTTAAATATTTAAAAAGACTGTCAACCTTTGATATGTAAAATCTGTTGTATGGCGTGTAATGTATATGTGATGTAATTTTAATAGTAGCTATTTTCCCAGTTTTATTCAACGTAATTGTGCACTTTAGTGATTCTGACCTATACTTGCGCTTACATTAATGACAATAAATTCATAAAAACAGTTCTTGGTCAACTGAATTAGTGTTCAGATGGGTCTCGGGTGCTTTTATCCATAGTGGTATGCTGTTAATAAATAATATTTGAGAGAGCTTTTCTCCAGTGGCTCAGCCTTATTGGTCACTACAAATCTAGTGTTGTGAACTGAGCAAAAATACTTGTGGTTACATCATGAACCAAAATAAAGGGATACAAGGATTAATTAACCCAGATCGTGGGTTATAAGACAAAAAAAGATTAATAAAAGTATTTGTAATAAAGCCTGCTGCAATAATGGTTTTTAATGGTCACTGCATACATTGTATCTTGTTTCCTTGTCTCTACATAATGCTTTCTGTATCTTTTTTATGTTTTTAAATTATACATTCCGTAGATTTGAAAATGGAATATGTATGTATGCTCATATACAATTTACTTCTGATCAAGCGATCTACTCAAAAGATGCTAACAGTTTAGAAGGCAAAGCAATATAATGCAGATACAGTAACTGTCAACCTAATACTTCTATAAAGACACTGCCATCTACTGGATTTTTTAACTCACTTAATGTGATTTTAATCTTAATCGTTATCATAAAAGTTGTTGAAATGATAGAGACAGAGCTCCTCTATCACATTTTACATTCACCCTGAGCAAAAACTGTTTCCTAAATAAAATGTGTTACACTATGAAGCATCTCAAGAAAAGAGAACAGGGAAGCATTTGTAAAACACGCTTAAGAAATTGATGGCACACTGACATTTAAATGAATTATGCAACAGTAGGCAGCACACATTAGTTATAATTTCTTAATAATACTTCGTATGATCATCGAACACCATCTACAGGTACATCTCAAAAAATTTGAATATCATGAAAAAGGTCAATATTTTTTGTCACTCATTTCAGAAAGTGAAACCCATATATTATATAGATTCATTACACAGAGTGAAATATTTCAAGCCTTTATTTCTTGAAATTTGATGATTATGGCTTACAGATAATGAAAACCCCAAATTTAGTGTCTCAGACAATTAGAATATTGTGAAAAAGTTCAATATTGGAAAGTCATGGTGTCACACCCTAATCAGCTAATTACCTCAAAACACCTGCAAAGGTTTCCTGAGCCTTTAAATGGTCTCTCAGTCTGGGTCAGTAGGCTACACAATCATGGGGAAGACTGCTGACTTGACAGATGTCCAGAAGAAAGTTCTTGACACCCTCCACATGGAGGGTAAGCCACAAAAGTGCATTGCTAATGAAGCTGGTTACCTGGGCTGTGGAGAAAAAGAACTGGACTGTTGCTCAGTGGTCTAAAGTCCTCTTTTCAGATGAAAGTAAATTTTGCATTTCATTTGGAAATCAAGGTCCCAGAGTCTGGAGGAAGAGTGGAGAGGCACAGAAACCATGCTTGAAGTCCAGTGTGAAGTTATCACAGTCAGTGATGATTTGGGCTGCCACGTCATCTGCTGGTGTTGGTCCACTGTGTTTTCTGAAGTCCACAGTCAACGCAGCCATCTACCAGGAAATTTTAGAGCACTTCATGCTTCCTTCTGCTGACAAGGTTTATGGAGATGCTGATTTAATTTTCCAGCAGGATTTGGCTCCTGCCCACATTGCCAAAAGCACCAAAAGCTGGTTCAATGACCATGGTGTTACTGTGCTTGATTGGCCAGCAAACTCACCTGACCTGAACCCCATAGAGAATCTATGGGGTATTGTCAAGAGGAAGATGAGAGACACCAGACCCAACAATGCAGATGACCTGAAGGCCGCTATCAAAGCAACCTGGGCTTCCATTACACCTGAGCAGTGCCACAGGCTGATTGCCTCCATGCCACGCCGCATTGATGCAGTAATTCATACAAAAGGAGCCCCTACCATGTATTGAGTACAAGTACAGTAAATGAACATACTTTCCAGAAGCCTGACATTTCTTTTTTAAATATCATTTTTTTTTTATTGATCTTATGTAATATTCTAATTTTCTGAGACACTGAATCTTGGGTTTTCATTATCTGTAAGCCATAATCATCAAATTTCAAGAAATTAAGGCTTGAAATATTTCACTCTACACTCTAAAAAATGCTGGGTTGTTTCAACCCAATGTTGGGTCAGATATGGACTAACCCAACTGTTGGGTTAAATTTTGGTTACATTTTTAAATGAGCTTTTTAACTCAACAGAAATTGACAAAAAAATATTGACCTTTTTCATGATATTCGAATTTTTTAGAGGTTACCTGATGCCTGTATAGAAATTCCATTCACGAGATGGCGCTTTCGGTTGACTATTGATGTTGAGAAGGTGGACCTCAACATATCACTTTTTCAAGAACAAACCTGTTGTCAGTCTGTCCTCAGATCAAGTGTAACAAATTATCCCCTTTTTTTTTTTTTACACATTTTGATGTACATGATACACAAACATGTCTTCATCTAGTTAAATTACTTTTTTCCCCCCTTGCAATCACACACTGTAAAATTAGGTCATCTTGGCTTGCATCCACTTAACTTGCTACAATAACTTTGTATTCGCCTTTGTGAATTTTCAGAGTTTTTTATTTTCCACTGCAGTTCTCACAGTACAGCGTTGTAAACAACCTTACGCAAGAAAGGAACACATCCATACATTGCTACTGAAATGGCAATGGCATGGAGGTAGATCACGTAATTTCAAATAATCATTAATGATATAAACAAGTAAAAAATGACTAAGAATTATGATTAAGACCAGCGGTCTTCGTACGCCATGGTATGGTCGTCTGCATTGCATGACTTCAGCAGGGTGCATTATTCACACTTGGTATTCACACACACACACACACACACACACATGCTTCATCTTTACAGCTCTGTGGGTGATGCTTGACCAGAGAGCCGAAGCAGCGGTTCCAGCAGTGCCGCACTCACTAAGCCCTCCGCGCAATAACTGACGTGTTTTGCGCATTTCCTGGACCAGCCTTCAGACACACACACACAGTCGGGAGAAAAAGAGGCAGGTCTGCAGGAAACTGAGTACCGACGAACAAACAGGGATCCTGGAAAAAGCAAGTGAGTACGGAACCCTTGTAAACACTGGTTCTCCTGTCTAGGGCGAACCGAAAGACGCTTTTGCGAGGATAACTTCCCTCCCAATGCGCGGAGGAGACATCCAGCGCTCCAGCCAGACGAGGGAACAGGCTGCTCACCCTGAGGAGATCCAGCATATATTTCTGGCGTATTTTGAGGTGTGGAATGCTGGTCGTATCGCTGCTGAGACACTGTAGCTGTCCTACAGCGCCGTTTGGACAGCTTCAAGATCACATGCAGGTTGTCCGTAGATCATAGCAATAGATTCTCTTTCTGTCTGGAGGACCTTCTACACTTTGCATGCAGATCCACGAGGACGAAGAAGGGCATTTACCGTTATTTCATAAGGAGAAACAATCACAAACCGGTGGACCGTGGCATACACTGGATGAATAATTAACCAGGCGCTGAAGTGGAATATTGTTACTAAAGCTTTCAAAAGTGGCCATGGTGTTTTTTAACGGTCTGCTGAAGATTAAGATCTGCGAGGCTTTGGACCTGAAGCCCACAGCCTGGTCTCTGAGACACGCCGTCGGTCCCAAGACGCAAACCTTCCTGCTGGACACGTACATCGCCCTCAACGTAGATGATTTTCGCGTGGGTCAGACCTCGACCAAGCAGAAGACCAACAGTCCCGTCTGGCACGATGAGTTTGTGATCGAGGTGCACGACGGCCGCAAGATCGAGCTGTCGGTGTTTCACGACGCGCCGATTGGCTACGACGACTTTGTAGCCAACTGCACCATTCAGTTCGAGGAATTGCTGCAAAACGGCAGCAAACACTTCGAGGACTGGGTAATGTCTTTTTGTGGATATTTCAGGGGTGCGAATTATGGAGGGTGCCTCCAACCATGTTGGAAAATCCATTTAATGGCAGCTGTGATTTGGAACATGGTTAAATAATTGATAATTACCCTGTTGAAAAAAAACCGCATATGCTGGTTAGGTATGTTTTGACGCTGGGATGCTGGTTTACGCTGGTCCTTTGCAGCATAAACCAGCAAAAGGACCAGCATAAACCAGCAAAAGGACCAGTTTAAACCAGCAAAAGGACCAGCTTAAACAGCAAAAGGACCGCTTAAACCAGCAAAAGGACCAGCTTAAACCAGCAAAAGGACCAGCTTAAACCAGCAAAAGGACCAGCTTAAACCAGCAAAAGGACCAGCTTAAACCAGCAAAGGACCAGCTTAAACCAGCAAAAGACCAGCATAAACCAACAAAGACCAGCATAAACCAGCAAAGTACCAACTTAAACCAGCATCCCAGCGTCAAAACATACCTAACCAGCATATGCTGTTTTTTTTCAACAGGGTAACTGCCTCCATATTCCAAAGCCAGCAGTAGGACTAACTGGTAGTTGGTTTGTTACTGGTCTAAACCAGTCTACTAGCTTGCACTAGCAAATAACCAGCTAGAAACTGGCTTCCATGTTCCAAAACAATGTCAACAGCTGGATTCTTCAGTGGATGGGGGGGCTCTTAAGAGTCCTTTATGCACCTAAAAAATGCTGGGTTGTTTTAACCCAACTTTGGGTCAAATATAGACTAACCCAACTGTTGGGTTAAAAATGTAATTGAAAAATGTAACCCAAAAGTTGGGTTAGTCCATATTTGACCCAAAGTTGGGTTAAAACAACCCAGCATTTTTTTTGAGTGTTTATATGTATATACAAGTGTATTTGCGTTTCAGTGTTTGTTAAAATTTCAGTAACTACAAACGTTAAGTTACAAGTCAGAGGAGGCATCACCTGTTGCCAAATAGATGCTAGCAAACAGAATTTGCATAAACCTGAGGAGGCAACCATAACAACCGTACGCAACTTTTCATTGTTATCAGTATGGAACAGTACGTTGATCATTACTCGAGAAAATATAACAAGTTTAATATTTATCATATATTTAAATAGCAAACACGCTACAAAAAAGTGTTATGTCTTTAAAAAAAATGGTTAGAAACTGAATGAAGCTATTTGTACTAGTGGTACTAGTGTACAGTTTGCCTTGCGCAAGACTTGAAAAGATTACGCCCGAAAATACCTGTAAAATGTTATTGCCCTTGGTAAACAACTTAAATGTTCAAAATATGGTTACACCAAAATGAAAACACATGTATACGCCAGCAGCAGATGTGTGTTGTGCTTTCCTCTTTCTCTGATGCCACCTGCATCATTTCTGCAGCAAAGGCCTCAGATGAATGCTCAGATAACCCCGGTTGCATAGAGACGACGAAAGAGGTTGGCTGCCTGTCATAAATATTTGTGCAGCTGCCAAGAGCCATGCAGCCATCATTAATGCAGACATGATAATTGGATGCCAAATGGTCAGACAACTTGCATCTTTTAATCTGTTGATGTTAGGACGGTATTTGTACATCTGATATTTTTGTCAGGTAATCTAACGTTTCTAAAGTACATGATAAAAATATATTTAATATGACTGGATAGATAAAGATTAATACAGAATTATATTTATTAGTACTTGTAGGCTATGGAAGTCAGAAATATATTAATTGCAGCTACATTTTAGTGATACTAACCTGAAAACAGTCATAGTCATCTAAAATCACACCACTATTATGGCTGAAATATACAACAGCCATTATAACGTTTACATCATTTTCATGTCATTTACACCATATTTACATGCTTTCAAATTAGTCCTAAATCTGTATTTGATCATCACAGACAAAAGCAATGACAGGCACATAGGTCATATGCCCAGTCCAAATGTCTCGTGTTCAGTCGAAACAGTGAATAGTAGTATAACAGAATAATAGAATATCAATGAACAGTACACTAAGTAATCTAGTAATAGAATATCATTGTATATCATTTGAATGAGAGTGAATAGTTCGGTTGAATATCAGTATACAGCATCAGTCTTGGTCCCATTAAGGCCCCTGATATGGCAGGTGTGCAGTATGTGACACAGTACTACACTTACACAGTACTAGACATCAGAGCTTCATAACACTCAATGCACTTGAAAAATACTGTACATATATATGATATAGGAATAGGGGTTGGAATAAAATGGCTGATCTATTGAATTACACGGAGCTTATGTTTGGTGTGACTTAATTCCTAGACATACAGCATATGAGGATGTTGACATTTGTGCTCAGTTATATTGAGCACAAAGAAAACATCATGTGATTAAATGATTTCTTTAGCAATGGCTCTTTAGCAAAAAAATCTAATGAAATTAAAAAACTAATATCAAATTTTGTTGTATTAGTATTTATTGATCATCCTTAATTAATTTTAGATATTGTAATTCAAATGTAAAGTATTTAAAAATTATTATTACATTTCATGATCATTTAGACACTTACTACTCTAACTCTATACTTTAAATTTGGGATTGTGTACTATGAATTTTGTTGGCTTGTATCACAAATTGCTTGTGACTTTTTTAAGTCACTTTGGATAAAAGCATCTGCTAAAAGTCTAACTGAATGTAAATGTATATGGTGATTTGATTTATTACCAATAAGAGTTACATGGGTAAGACTGAAACGCTCAGTTTTTTCGGCTGCTCATTGGATTAATAAAGGTAAATGTCATATTATAATGAATTACACACGATCTGGGGGGGGGGTCACTTTCGTTGGTGTTGACCGACCTAGTTTTGCTTTAAAAGCAAACGATGCAACCAAATTTACCAGAGAGGTATTTACAAAAAACTAGTAGCTGCTAAACCCCTGCTGAGAATGTCCCATTTTAAGAAAGAACATACAAACGTTTGGTGCAACCCTACCCAAGCCTTGCGTACTCAGGCCAGCAGGATTCCTGGGAGAGCGGGTCTGTGTGTGTCATAGTGAGTATCTGTCAAGACAAGCAAGTGCCTGATAGTGTACACTCTTAAAAATAAAAGTGCTTCAAAAGGTTCTTCAAGCGATGCCATAGAAGAACCATTTTTGGTTCCACAAAGAACCATTCAGTCAAAGGTTCTTTAAAGAACCATCTCTTGCTTACCTTTTTATAATCTGAAGAATGTTAAAGGTTCTTTATGGAACCATATAGACAAAAAGGTTCTTCTATGGCATCGTGAAGCACCTTTATTTTTAAGAGTGTACGAAGAGAAAAAGAGCATCAGTCTGTGGGACAGATGTGTGCAGAGGTAGGCTTTGACTGGCTCACAGGCAGCTTTTGCGTAATTTGAAAGCAATTTGTGTGAAAGTGTGAGAAAGGTTGTAGAGGGTTGGTCAGACTACGAGAATTACTCAGTCACCCATTTTCCCACGAACCCTTTACATGCACACAAACACACTCACACCTGTTTCAAAGGCATCTCCTCTTCGGTCATGCCTGCACTTGCACGCTGTAGGCTTATTTTGTTCTAAAGGGCATGTCAGTGTTCTGTTGTTCATCCCAGGCAGCTCATTGCAGGAGCTTTTCATCTCCATTTGCTTTAACCGAGAGCTGCATGGTGGGGCCAGTTGGAGGTGTGAAGGCCGAGGTCTGCCGGCTGTGTAAACTTCAGAATAAGTTAGAGGTTGGGCTGATTCCACAAGCCCCCCATGTCTGTCTGCACTGTCCTTTATCTGCCCTCAGTAGGGCTGTGAGCTGAGAACCGGTTGTTGTTCAGAACTGGTTCCAGAACCGAATGATTTTCATGATGTTCAGTTTCGTTAACAAGGAATGCATCCACTAATTCAAACAGAACACTGTACTAAAACACTAAGACAGTGTTTCCAGCATGGCTAATCTGCATTCAGTTGTGTAACGCATGCACCAACATGACAGAAAACAAGAGACAAAGAGTCTTAAAGTGTGCGCTTGGCTTTAGAAGAGCAACTTGATTTTAAACCGTGTCTTGGCCTGACACTTTAGAAAGTGGATGGGCTGAATCTGGCAGACATTATTTTTAGTCTTTCTCAAAGCTCAAAGTAAATTATAGAGGATAGGGAAGTAGACTGTCAAACTTAGAATGAGATTTGTTTTTCCTTGAGAGAGATTCAGTGGATAGAGCTAAATGGTTTCACACCTAATTCTTCACATTAATTCCTAATTCTTTTGCAGTTAACGTATGTCTTTTCTTCTCCACCTGTTTTTTCTGACTGTGTTGACCCAGTGAGCATTTCGCTGTCCCATGGTCATGCCTTAACTTTGCAAATTCTAGTATTGCATAAGTATTGCATCCTTCTCATGGGCATTTAATAATTTTTGACTTGCAGTCTGAGTTAAATCTCTTTTTTGGCTCATTTTATCTGGACAATAAAAACTGCCTAATAATCATTGCACACCTGAATATAAGGAGTTTTTCACTTCCAGCCTTCATGGACAATTATATATCACTTATAAATGATTACATGCAAATTATAGAAGGTTATTAAGATTGATGTGGTTTGGAATTGGTCCTGGCTTGGAAAAAAAATATGATCAGAATAGCAACTTGCCTAATAATTATGCACACACTGTAGTTGACCATGACACTTAACCAGCTCAGGACCAGCTTAACCAGCTCAAACCTGCTGCCATGCTTCAAAACATAGCCAGCATATGCTGTTTTTTTCAAAAGGGTAAGCTGTGAATGCTTTGCGCATTTGAGTGAATGGGTTTGGGGACTGGCTAAATATTAACATTACTATAAGTTCCCTTGAATCTCTATATGGTGTAACAAAAAAAAGGTAGGTAATATGTAAATAAAAAAAAAAAAAAAAAAAAAAATTACCAGTGGTCTGTAATTTTCTGCAAAGCTGTGCCAGTTAGAGGGATTGGGGTGAACAGATCCGCAAATAGGCCTGTCACGATAACAACCTTTTGTTGTGCGATATATTGCCCCAGAAATAATTGTGATAAGCAATATTATTGTAATTTTAAAGACCATTTTATGCCATTGTCACATGTGAGCAGTGAGGTTGTTAAGTAAATATAATGGGGCGATATATTGCATCACTAAAAATTATTGAGGTCATGTACAGATACCCGTAAAGCTATGCCTTTGTCCCTCCGGCGAGGGCTTCTAATCCGTATATTGATTATTGCGACAGGCCTATCCGCAAACAGCTTTGGCGCCTGTGCTCTATCAATATGAATAATCATTATTGTTGCACATTCTCATTGGGTTGTTGGCGTGTGGTTGATTTCATGCACAAGGAAAATGAGGAAATGTGCTGTTGCTGCCAGATCTCGATTACCAAAAACCACAGGGTATTTGATGAAAAAGAACTAACTCGACCAAATCAAATGAAAAACATTGCCACTGTACATTTTCGTGTTTTCTCAAACAAAGCAAATTTTGAGAATTCACAGAAAACACCTTAAATGTTTTGGCAAACTAATTAAAATGAAAATTTTTGAGGATTTGTATTGTTTCGTTTGTTTTCCCAATGCTTGACAAAACTTTCGTTTGTGACGTGTATGGATCTGTCCCAAATCACACCCTGAACCCTTGTGGTCTTCCTCCGAGTCCATACTTTAGTGACGTAACACTGCATTGAAGTCTGCTGCCGAGATCGCCTCAGTGTGGGATCGGCAGAAGTGCGCATCGAGGGCGCATAGCGGCCACAAAGGGGGCACTCACAAGCACCCTTCTGATGGCTAAAATTTAAAATGGGACACCCAATGGTCTCACACGCGGCGACCATTGTAAATCTTCCAGAAATGCCTAGGACCTTGTCCTCGGTGGAGGATGTGGGTCCCCCTCGTACTTTTCATCGCGATGAGTTCCGGGGGGCTTGATGACCATTTTCCAAGTTCTCCAGTTGGTTTAGGTGAGGTGACAGCCATTTTACCCACATTAAGAAATTGGGTGATGCCAATTCAACGATCTCTCATACTCCAGTCCAGTAGGTGCCAGAAATTCAACCGTTCATGTATTTTTTCGGGGTTGGGTTGTCCTGCCATTAAAATGACAGAAGAAGAAGAAGAAGAATAGTGCATATTGAGTTGTTTTTATCGTCTTTTATGTTCTACTGAAGAAAAAAATAACCTGTGTGTAAAAAACATTTAAGTTCTCAAAAGTGACAAACGTATTAAGCTGCTGCGTGTTTGTGGTCAGAAAGTAAAGTACCAACACTTAACCCTACGCCTAAACAGAGATTCATTCAGCTCAAAGGTTAACCCTTCATACTCAATACCTAAATTATACAAAGCTATTTACTCTTGATCATTCTCCATTGTGAAGTATGTAGGTAAGATCTTTGCACAGTGAAGTGTGATTTTTGCACTTGCTTGTATTCTGTATATTTTGAAAGTGCCATTGATCCACAATATTAACTGTTTTTGTTGTGTCAACCTATGACACACTTCACCTTTAATGGTTAACGTCCCACGTATTATCCAATGGTTAACGGATGACAGTTAATTGTTGATTAGCCAAATTAGTAGCTTCAAGTATGAAGCATTCTTCTGTTTCTGCTCAGTTACACATGTACCTGCTGTAATGTCAGTAATTGAGAGGCAATGGCTCACAATAAATTGGAGTGCAATTCAACTATCAACAAGATGGAGCTCTCTTTTTCACACACTCTTTCTCTCTCTGACCTTCTCTTCCATTGTTTAATAATGGCCTGTCATTATCAAAGTTTCATTATGATTTGCAGTTTTCGTTAACCGTTAACACCCCTCTTAGATATCATTATTTGTCTTTCTTTCTTTCTTTCGGCTTGTGGCAATACAGTTATTCTCTCGTTTCCTTTGACATTTGATTGGTTGCATTGTTGAATCAGTACACCAATCAGTAACTCCATACTGTCAACAAATGTTAACAACTACTCTACTGCAGCTTGAAAGCATTTATTTTGCTTGTTCACTCATTAGTTTGTTAGATAATTTTGTTTGCTTGTTTATTTATTCAATCATTCAATTAATCATTCATTCATTTGTTCACTTATTCGTTTGTTCATTAATTTGTTAATTTATTAATTTGTTTTTAATTGTTTGTTTGTGCATTAGTTTGTTCATTCATTCATACATTTCGTTTGTGTTTTTTGTTCATTTTGTTTGCTCATTTATTCATTTTAATTAATTAATTGAATCATTTTTGTTTGTTCTTTCATTTTTTTTCACTTATTCTTTTGTTCATCCATTCATTTGCTTGTTCGTTAATTTATTTGTTAATTTATTCTTTTAACTGTTTGGTTTGTACAATTTTTTTTTTTTCGTAAATTCACTCATTAGTTTGTTCATTCATTAGTTTGTTCATTCATTAGTTTATAATTAGTATATAATTAGTTTTAGTCATTTTATTCATTCAGTCATTTGCATGTTTTGCTCATTCATTTGCTTGTTCGTTCATTCATTCATTCATTCATTCATTCCTCTGTCTGCTCATTCATATATTTGTTTGTTTGTTGATTGACTATGATACAGCTTAATCTGTGTTGTGAACTGAATAGTGTGTGAACTGTATGTAAACCTGTGGAGCGACACAGGAGCAGGTGTAAATAATATCACCACAGACATTGAAGACAGTGTCACTCACTGAAGGATTGGATTTCCTGAAAGGTTAACCACACAGGATGGGCTCTCAGCTCCTGGATATGAAACTCTTAACATAAATAGATAGCCTCATATTTTATTGAATGGTTTGTTGAACGGTTTTATTGAATCATGTGTCATGAAATTGCGCTTTAGTGTTAGCTTTGTCATGAAGCAGCTGGGAATCTGTGTTCTTCACTGGTTTGTTGCTGTGTGGGAAAGGGTTACTGGTGACTGGGCAGATTGTCTGTTGGTGTTGTGCAGCACTGGGAGACGTTTATATTCCACTTACCTTCAAGCTTCTGACGCAGATCTGCAGAAAACAATAGTATCGTGGCTGCTTCTCAAAGCTCTTCTCACTTCCAGACACAACACGCACACCCTCTGTGACGACATCCATGCCCTCTGTCTTTGCCCTTAGTGTCTGTTTTAGGATGCTCTTGCCGCAGGAAATAGCAGCTAATAATCTGAGACTGCTTTTTATAACATGCAGACGTGACTCTAGGTGATTCAACTAAATATTAGAAGGAATGATCCTGAACACATAGTTGGATGTGTGATGTATTTGATTTTAATTGCCACGGATATTGTACCAAGGAAGTTGCTAGACCCTTCAATACCACTGTGCCCCAGTAAGATATTACTGATAAATGTGTCAATGAAGATTTCCGTATTCCGATAATTCTAATAATATTTTAGCAGTCAAGTTGTCTATTCTATCAGCTGTTAAGTATCAGAACTAGCGATGCCAGATCAAAGACTTTAGATATACAAAGATCATATTACTTATGAATGGGAGAGAAATTTTACAGGTCTAGCCTGAAAAATAAGCTTTTATGTGACAGTTGTTGGTATATTTCATTGGTGATTTCAAAATTAATTGCCTTAAAGGGACTGTGGCCATATGCGTGAATAAATCACTTTTTGATCTAATCAGGTCAAACAGGTGTGCAAAAAGGTCTGACATTTTTCGTGAACCATTTGCAGCGAATTCTCACCTCGAAGTAGAGACAGGATATTTTGTAGAATAGAAAACAAAACGAGTGCTGGATAAGGTGGATATGTAGGAAACAAAATGTGCCGAAGTCTGCAGTCGTTTGTAATAATCACCACTGCGATTATTAATAACAAATGAAAATGTACAAAAGTGAAACTGCTGTTATAAAACTGAAATTTCTTCTTCTGAATGAGCCACATTTGGAGCTGTTGTAAAAGAGCTGATATACAGTGGGTACGGAAAGTATTCAGACCCCCTTAAATTTTTCACTCTTTGTTATATTGCAGCCATTTTCTAATCTTTAGTTAATTTGTTTCCCTCTAATGTACCACAGCACACACCATATTGACGAAAACCCCGAATTGTTGCGATTTTTGCAGATTTATTAAAAAAGAAACTGAAATATCACATGGTCTTAAGTGTTCAGACCCTTTGCTGTGACGCTCATATATTTAACTCGGGTGCTGTCCGTTTCTTCTGATCATCTTTGAGATGGTTCTACACTTTCATTTGAGTCCATTTGTGTTTGATTATACTGATTGGACTTTTTTAGGAAAGCCACACACCTGTCTATAATAAGACCTTACAGCTCACAGTGCATGTCAGAGCACATGAGAATCATGAGGTCAAAGGAACTGCCAGAAGAGCTCAGAGACAGAATTGTGGCAAGGCACAGATCTGGCCAAGGTTACAAAAAAATTTCTGCTGCACTTAAGGTTCCTAAGAGCACAGTGGCCTCCATAATCCTTAAATGGAAGAGGTTTGGGACGACCAGAACCCTTCCTAGAGCTGGCCGTCCGGCAAACTGAGCTATCGGGGGAGAAGAGCCTTGTGAGAGAGGTAAAGAAGAACCCAAAAGATCACTGTGGCTGAGCTCCCGAGATGCAGTCGGGAGATGGGAGAAAGTTTTAGAAAGTCAACAATCACTGCAGCCCTCCACCAGTCGGGACTTTATAGCAGAGTGGCCCGACGGAAGCCTCTCATCAGTGCAAGACACATGAAAACCCGCATGGAGCTTGCTAAAAAACACCTGAAGGACTCCAAGATGGTGAGAAATCAGATTCTCTGGTCTTATGAGACCAGATAGAACTTTTTGGCCTTAATTCTAAGCGATATGTGTGGAGAATACCAGGCACTGCTCATCACCTGTCCAATACAGTCCCAACAGTGAGCATGGTTGTGTAGCATCATGCTGTGGGGGTGTTTTTCATCTGCAGGGACAGGACGACTGGTTGCAAACGATGAATATCCCAAGTACAGGGATATCCTGGACCAAAACCTTCTCCAGAGTGCTCAGGACATCAGACTAGGCCGAAGGTTTACCTTCCAACAAGAAAATGAACCTAAGCACACAGCTAAAATAACGAAAAAGTGGCTTCACAACAACTCTGTGACCGTTCTTGAATGACCCAGCCAGAGCCCTGACTTAAACCAATTGAGCATCTCTGGAGAGACCTAAAAATGGCTGTCCACCACGTTTACCATCCAACCTGACAGAAATGGAGAGGATCTGCAAGGAGGAATGGCATGTCCCCCAAATCCCGGTGTGAAAAACTTGTTGCATCTTTCCCAAAAGGTTTCATGGCTGTATTAGATCAAAAGGGTCTTCTACTAAATACTGAGGCAAAGGGTCTGAATACTTAGGACCATGTGACATTTTTGCAGATTTGTCTTTTTTAAATTCTGCAAAAATGTCAACAATTCTGTGGTTTTTCTGTCATATGGGGTGCTGTGTGTACATTAATGAGGAAAAAAAATTAACTTTTAGCAAAAAGTTTTTGATTTTAGCAAATGGCTGCAATATAACAGAGTGAAAAATTTAAGGGGGTCTGAATACTTTCCGTACCCACTGTATATATCAGTTTTGATTCTGGTTGTAAGGCTGCATTGTATCTGAGCCTTTGTCTCATGTTGGTGTCATGTGTAGATCACACAGCAGTGCTCTGGTATTTATATCCTTAAAATGCCACTGCACTAAGGCCACGATTGACAGACAGGACCAATATAAAAGCTGTCTGGATTGACAGGACCCTCTCTTAGCTTGACCTCGTTTCCCCACGGGGCCCGACAGAGGAGCGGACAGTAGTATCCTCCCGGTGGCCCCGGAGGAAACAGGGGCCGGCACACTGCTAAAAATACCGGCGGTGCGTTTGAGTCACACGGTAGCCTGGGCTTCCTGTTTTCACTCTCCCACGTTTACTTCCCAGAGCGATAGAGGGGGACAGAGAGGAGGCGGCGGGGTGATACTGGGGGACCTGATGCCTTCACTGATATCAAGACACATGTGATCACTTAATGATTCTGATTCCCACAGAATGGGGAATGTGTGGCTGAAGGTATTACGACATTATAGGTAACAAACATTGCAGTAAAAATGTAGCTGCTATTAAGGATACAATCTGTTTTGCTAACCTGCTAACCACAAACCTTAAGCCCAAAGAATACTTACATTTTGATGTGAACACTGATCATGTGCTTATAGACGTACACATAGACTTTCAAAGTGTCCTCCATTTGATAGCTCATGCAAACACACGTACTTGACGCATGCGCATTAGAAAGTTTATTCTTGTCCAGTGTCTACACTATTTATCTCCAGAAGTTAGTGATAAAGTGATACAAATTTCTTTGTAAATGTTTTAACTTGTGTGTTGTGTGTATCTCTTAACCTCCTCACACATGCTCTAGTCAGTGCTTGCTAGTGGTCGACCGATATATCGCCAAGGCTGATATATCGGCCGATATTTGCAATTTTTCAAATATCGGCCGATAAGTTTTTCTGTTTGGCCGATGTGTTAGAGGCGAGACATTCTCGCTCTACTTTGCTGTCGTCGTTTAACAGTTCTGTCTAATATAGAAGTCTGTCTAATAATCAACTGTTAATCAAAGGAATTAAAATTTACACAAAAAAGTATTATAGCGATTGCTTTTATATTATTAGTAATAGAAAGGCAAACATTATAATACTTTCTCGTTTGGCGTCAGCATTCAGCAAATACGCATTTATATAATTTAAACAAATCTTTGAATGTCTAATGAACATTTAATGTCACCGACCTGGCAATCTGTGAAATGCATTTGCCCACTGTCATATTCATATATTATATGTAACCGAGGCATTGCCCACTGTCATATGCATGTCATTTTCACTGTGTGCTGTATGTAAAATGAGTGTTACCTTGCCTTTATTTGAAAAATTGTGATTCCCAATGCACACAAACTTCCTAGAATACTGAGTGCCCTGTTGGTTACAGTGTTTACTTCCTTTTTAATTTATATTAAATATTGATTTATTTGTGAAAAATACTGTGTCATCTAAAATATAAGTATGCTTTTTTACACATTTATTTTTTTTATCCATTTTTAAATTATTAAAAATTATATCAGCTTTATATCGGCCACACTGCTTTCCAAGATACCGGCATCGGCCGTCAAAAAAACAATATCGGTCGACCACTAATCTCCTCATTTCTGCAGTGTCTCCCGTATGTATGTTGTTGTTGTTGTTGTTGTTGTTCTGTTTCTTCAGTTTCAAGGCAGACTGTACAGTACGTGCATACTATGCTGATGATGAAATTTACATCATGCGAGCTGTAGGTTTACCCTTGCGTACGGTAAAGAGATTACGTAATCAGATTCCAAAAATTAGGTACTCGTAATTAGATTATATTACATTTTAAAATGCTCATAATCAGACTACAGTTACTTTTTATGGATTACATGATTACATATATGACCTGAACCACAAAGCCAGTCATTAGGGTACATTTTTTGAAATTGATATTATACATCTGAATAAATCACTTCCATTGGTGTATGTTAATAGGACAATATTTGGCTGAGGGAGCAAAAAAAATCTAAATATTGAGAAAATCGCCTTTAAAGTTGTCCAAATTAAGTTCTTAGCAATGCATATTACTAATGATAATACATTTTTGATATATTTACGGTAGGAAATTTACTAAATATCTTCATGGATCTTTACTTAGTATCCTAATGATTTTTGGCATAAAAGAAAAATCTATAATTTTGACCCATACAATGTATTTTTGGCTATTGATACAAATTTACCCGTGCTATTTATAACTGGTTTTGTGGTCCAGGGTCACATATTATTCAAACAATGGCATCAAATTATTCATAATTTATTGTTTTTCCCTAATTCTTCTTTTTCTCTTTTAAGGTTCCTTTTCTAACAATCCTATTGTGCGTCATACCATTTAGCTTTGAAAACTTGGATGTGTAATATCATTGCTGTTTATTAATGTTTGTTCATGTAATGCAGGGATTCCCAAACTTTTTTTCCCCAGCCAAACCCCGTCGACATAAAATATCTTCTATAGTGGTCAATGACAGACTAGAGGAAATGTGAGTTTTGCATTCTCATTTGCTCCAATAGTAGGGCTGAAACGATTCGTCGACAGCAAATGTTTTTGTAGTTGAATAGTCATTTGATCTCATATGACCTAATGCAGGGTTCCTCAAATCTTACCCTGGAGGTCCAATGCGCTGCAGAGTTTAGCTCCAACCCTGATCAAACTCAGCTACCTGTGATTTTCTAATGATCCTGAAGACATTGATTAGCATGCTCAGGTGTGTTTGATTAGGTTAAGCCTCTCAGGAAATGGAATCCTGTGGGCCATATTTAGATGACCTAATGTAAGGTCCTGCAATAACTCAGTTTGACCAGTGTGGCGCTGTAGCGCAAGACTGTAACTCATCTTTCCCAGATACAATCAAATAGAAGACACACTTGCTTATTTGAGCATGTGGGCCGAACCAGTAAAGTGTGGGAAGGTTTTACAAAACTACATACAAAAAATCATATGTAAAGGCCCCAATATAATTTCTTTTTTTCTTCTACGCTTTGTAGTAAAAAGAAGTTTGAAATACCTGAGCAGTGGTTTACTGTTAACAAACATCACAACGCTGCTGAGAGCGGCGTTTAGATGAAAATGTAAATATGTGCTGAGCACGTTCCTCTCAATAACAAAATAAATGCAGTTAAGTTATGCTGTGATTATTACCTGCCAAGTGACACAAACCTTGTACACCTCCAATTAGCTCAATTGTCGATTCTGAGACAGACAGAACAGCTGAAACCCTGCGATGTGATGAGGGAGGAACAAGTTTTCTCAAGTTCACATTCCTTAAATAACAAAATAACTTAGAAAAGTCCCTACATACTAAAAACAAAGAAAAAAGGGAATGCTTAAGAAAAATCATTTTGTGAATGTGTGTGTACTCATAGTTTCTACATTGCTCAATTTCTAAGGGCAGCATCTAATTGATGAATGAGAGGTGGTAGGTCATATAGTGGTCTCAAAAGCATGACTCGAGTTTACACTCATGTGATGTCTGACTTCGTTTGCTCTTTAAGTAAATTCACGCTAATGTAATAGTGTCTTGAAGGGATGCAGTGTAAGAATGACCATTGATGCTTGACGCTCTTTCAGCAGTCAATGTGTGCTGTTTGAACAGTAATGAAGAGTCACAGGAGAGATGGAGAGACAGAATGCGCGCCAGGAATGCTTAACACATGCACACACTGGCACACAAACCTTGTACAACAATAAACATTCTTGTGTAGAAAATGGCCTGCTGTGGAGAGGTAAATTATATTTCTAGGTGAATCTTACGAAAACATCCAGGCCATATTTAACACCAAAATAGAAATAGAAATGTAGCATTAATAAAATGAACCCCCTATAATATATATATTTTTTTTTATCATTGGGACATTATTTTCATGATATTTTATTTTTTGTACAAGAAACAAACATTTTAATGAGTAAATTAAACACAACTACAAACACTAGCATAGCATATAGCATTGCAATTGCAATTGTAATTTTATTTTTAGTATAATTTGTTCATTATGTTCATTATAATGATGTTCAGTAATACATTTTAATAATGTATTGGTGTTATGGTAATGAGGGATTAAAAATGCTTAAATAGTTCACCCAAAAATAAAAATTTGCTGAAAATGCATTCACCTTGAGGTCATCCAAGGTGTAGATGAGTTTGTTTCTTCATGAGAACAGATTTGTAGAAATTTAGCATCCTCTGCAGTGAATGGGTGCCAATCAGAATGAGAGTCTAAACAGCTGATATAGCAGTGATATAATGCTAATTTCTTCTGAAACAAACTCATCTACATCTGGAATGGCATGAGAGTGAGTAAATAATCTAATAAAATTCTTATTAAAAAAAAATCATCTTTTGATTTATAAGGTGAAATATGACCCAGGGATCCTTAACCAATCATACTGTCACCAAAGGTTTAGTTAGAATAGTTTGCGAGAGTGCAAAAAGAGTGCGTATAAAAATGACGAGGCTCACAGGGGGTATTACTGATGCATTTTATGATGTAGAATAAAACGTGAAAATAGGAAAGTCTGCATGTGAAATGTTTATATTATGTGAAAGTCTATATTAACCTTATTTCAGGTATTTAACCAAAAACTCATTCAAAAAATCCATTGAAATCTGGACAATGGAACAGAAGTGTTAAAATGCTAACTGTTTCCAGATTTTGGCATACAAATATATGTCATAGTATTAATATAGCATACAGTATTTTAAAATTAAATATTAGTTATTTGTTGCTTGCAAATAATGTTCTGTTACAATTCTTGGCTAATTAGAAGGGTTGTCAATGGATTGCTATTTATTATTTTATTTTGTGCATGCAGTCAAACAGTTTATCTCGGTGGGCAGGACTGGCGCAACTGCAACTGAACAATCTTTGTGGGCATCTGTACAAATTTCAGTGTCCATCTGTTAGTTATAGTGCACAGATTTGAGGACGGCCCAGTGGAAATAGACAATTCTCAATGCTCATTAGCAAATATGAGAATTTTTGAAAGTGGTACAGGAAGCAACCCAACAACACAGCACTCATGCTGCTTTCACATCCTCTTGGGAAAATCTCACTTTCGTGGTGTGCTTTCAAGCGATTTTGGTTGGAATAAAATGAATCAGCTGGGCAATGACATATTCACTTACTGACAAAGACAGAAAGCTTTTGTAGCCCTAATGCAACAAAATGAAGAGCAAATGATGTGCATTAGGTGTGTAATCAATGCTTTATCTGGGTGTTTTATCATTTTCGTGCTGCTACACAAGTATACGGGAAATATTAGTAGTTTTGTCATACAAGCTTGTCTTTTGAATAAGCTGCTAAATATGTATTATGTATGCAAGCTTTTTAGATCTTCTTAATTAACAGTACATATTTACATTTATTCCCTGAGCAGAACAACTTGGAAAGTCAAGAGTCTCAGGGCTCAGAGAATATTGTTGCGGCGTTTATCTCGTAATTATGATTATTCATGTTTTGACAGCATTAAACCTGTTTATTATTCAATAGAAACACTAATATTTCCGTTGTCTTTATGATCGATGCTAAAGGTCCTGAAACAAACGCTGTGGACATTTAGTTGCCGTGTAAATACGTTTCGTATTTAGAGACTTGAAAATGAAAATATTTAGTTATCGCAGAGATATTACTTCTCTCTGTCCAGGTTTATGTGTGTGTTTCGGTGGAGTCTCAATTAGCTTGAGGGATCTGGTGTGCGTCACCCTTCACATGAACACACACACCGCGAGCGGCTAAACACACTGTCATCCGAGAGATAAAACACAACATGGCCCTGTGTTCTGCCCAGACAGCTGTCCTCGCTCACCTGCGCTTTCTTTCTCTCGTTTCATCTTACATTTTCTTATTTTGGCAGTTCTTTCCTCACAACAGTGTAGATTGTTCATTTGCAAAAATAAATCATCTGACCATGCTTCCTGTCTGTCATTGGTCAGCGAAATAGATAGTCCTGCCCCAAAACCACTGAGCCAATATTGCTGTGTTGTACATATACGTTTTTTTTTAATACTTAATCTTTAAGTGTGATATTTTTGAATATGCAGGCTTGCTGGAGGGAAGAGATCAGGTCAGGCACACGGTCAGTGTCTAGGGTCGAGGCCAAAGTGACCGTTTCTCCAGCTGTCTCTTTATCGATGATTGACAGAGATGAAATAAACATCCTCTTTTTTTCCTATTTTGTCCATTATCAGCACACATGTACAGACACACAAACAGAGTACTGTAACCCCTTTTGAAAAAGAAGTGTTCTTCACTGTATTAAAATATACACTTATAGTGTACTTGTAATGGGGCTGACAAGACGTGAGACATGTGGATCCATCTGCAGGCTTTATTTAAGAGACGTGCTAAACAGGCAGGGTCAAAACACTGGCAAACGGGTATATGGCGGACAAAACACAAGAATAGTCACAGGGCTAGCGTAGGTCACCGATCAGCAGACATGAATCACAGGGTCGAGACAAGAGGGTAAATCCAAGAAAACAGCAAAGATCATAAACCGCAAAACATTCAGGCAAAACAGGACAACACTGAGAACTCTGAAAGGTACAGGCTAAACAATCCTCAGCCTGAGAGTTTTGGTAATAGTATGTGTTATATAGGGAGTGAGGTGATTGACACGCTGTGTGCACTCAGTGCATGTGCAAATCTTCAAAAAGAAAATGATGGGATATGTAATCCGGGGTGCTATGCAACAGTTTGTGTAGAGCGAGAGTCAATGAAATTGAAAGGGTGACCTCTGGTGGTGAATAAACGGAAGTCCATGGACTGAATTCGTGACAGTACTTCAAATCTTAAAAAAGTACATAAAAAAAAAAACTGTACCTGCAGGCTTATTTTAAGGTCCAGTTCTCAATATTAAACAACCATTAACTAATACTTTTGCCTCAATAAACTCCTAATTTGCTGCTTATTAATAGTTAGTAAGGTAGTTGTTACGTTTAGGAATTGGGTAGGATTAGAGATGTAGAATATGGTCATGCAGAATATGTGCTTTATAAGTACTAATAAACAGCCAATATGTTATTAATAGACATGCTAGTAAGCAACTAGTTAATAGTGAGAATTGGTCCCTGTACTATGTCACATGTTTTCAGTGATGAAGAGACAACATACAATTTCCAGATACTAACTTTCACAGAAGAAAGATTAATTGCCCGGACATTGCTCTTTCTGTGTTTCCTGAAACCTTTATTCTCTAATTGTTCCAGTTGATGCTTCATATTTTTACCCTAGAGGAAAATGTTATTGCTTAAATGTGAAACTGTCTGTCTTGGATGTTTAGACTATTATAGACTATTAAATTAAAAATTGATAGCATAAATCATAGATCTCTGACTTTTGATCGCAGACTAATCTGAACACAATTTGTTGAAATTCAAGAGGAATCACGTGACATACGGGGGTCATTTTAGATTATTAGAAATGGGATAAAACAAAAACAGGTAACAGCCAGTCAAAATAAAGCAAGGATTATTTTATAGATACACTCTTAAAAGTAAAGTTTCTTTATTGGCATATGTGGTTCTGTGGAGAACGAAAAAAAAAGAGAAAAAGAAACCAGAAGGACCCCCCCAACCAACCCCCCCCTTTAACATACATGGAACCTTTTCATTGCACAAAAGATTCTATTGAAGAAAAAGTTCCTTTAGATTATTAAAATGTCCTTCACACTATGGAAAAATTGTTCTTTTAAGAACTGTTCACTGAAGGGTTCTTTGTGGAACCCAAAATTGGGAACCCGTTTGGGACCTTTATTTTTTAGAGTGTATATTACCTACATTTTGATGAAAAGAAAAGAACTAAACTTTTTTTCTGATTACGTATAGCTCTCTTGGATCTCAAAATGTCCACGCTTGCTTCTTATTTATTAGCAAGCCTGTAATTCTTTGACCTGCAGATGTCCCATTTACTCAGACCGATCTAAATGCAAATATTTACTTCCACACCCTTGCGTACATGTGTGCACATAGACACATATGTGCAAAAAGCGTCCACACATTATTTCCAGACTTAAACATTCACTCACTCTCCTTTGCTGCTGCAGCTAGAGCTGCTATATTTGGCGTGTCGTCGCACCTGCAAGAGCAAGAGCATTCAGAGATCAGCTTGAGCGTGACATCACAGGAAGTGGGAGGAAGGGAGAAGGTCACAAGGTTTTTCAGGATAACAAACATGTCGCTATAGCAAGCATTCGACAGCAGATCCGTACCGCATAGCAACTCTCTCCCATAGGCCCTCAGCGGGGAAACACTTCATTTCATCTTCTTGTAGTCTAGAAAAAACACTTCTGTGCTCTCAGAGCCTGTGTCTATTCAAATGTTTTGTATTAAATGTAAATGTGTTCAAATAGAGCAGTCTGAGTGTCTTGACCCCAGACTAGTAAATCAGTGCATGACTGTTCTGGAAAGCCTCCAGTGTGGATTTGATAAAATCCTAATTCATTCATCCTCCATCATGCAGGGAGTGAAGAAACCCCACAGCAGCCCCGGGGCTTACAAAGACACAGTATGCTTCAAATATTTAAGTTTGATTTGAATATTCATCAATTCTGCAAACAGCTTTGGGTGGTTGATATGAAATACTTTGGGGAAACTGAAATGACCTGCGGCGTGACATTTATATACTCCATTTAAATATTTTAAATTGTTAGACTGTAGGCGCGTTTCCATTACCCTTCAAATTGCGCAAATTGAAATTGCGAATTGAAAATACTTCTAATGGAAACGCGTCAATTTCGCAAAAAAGCCCATATATCGCAAAAAAGTTTTTACGCTTGCATGAGGTGGTTTTTCAGGCAATGCGAAAAAGGAATAATTCGCAAAACTGCAATGGAAACAGCTTTTTTGCAATTACAGGTCACCTTTGTAAAAGTCATATGATCATTCTTCAACGTACTATAACCTCCAAGAAACACTTCATACGTGGCCGCTCTCCAGTATAAGGGGCTTTCCCTACCATTAATGCGGTGCAGTGTGGCTTTGATACGGCCACTGAAGCTGATTGCGGCTGATACGCCTCCTTTGGATAAATATAGCCAAAATCCCACCAAAATTCGTTGCCATGACTTATCGCGAGAGGCAAAAGGTTATGTTTTAGTCGCATAACATTGGTTAATAGAAACGCCGTCATTTCGCAATACTTTTTTTATCGACATTTATAAAATATCGCCAAAGTTTTGCGCAAATCTGTAATGGAAACGTGCCTAGTATTTCACAGTATTACTGTATTTTGATCAAATAAATGCAGCCTTGGTGAGAATAAGAGACTTCTTTCAAAATATTTAACAAAAATGAACAACCCTAGACTTTTGATGTTCAAGTATTTTGCTTATTAACTAACTAACTAACTAACAGTTTTGTCTCATGAAATCTGTTTCCCATGAAAATGTGGTTTCTAGTGAATATGTGAGAATCTCAGCTATTGCAATGAACTGAACCTTGATACTGGTACTTTTGGTTTGGGAGTGTGAATTTTGCGTGCGTGTGAGTGCGCTTGCAAGCAGGTTTTTTGGTTTTTTTTTGCACTGGTGCATCCTGTGTAAAACCTGTGTTGACTGCACTAACATGATACGACTCGCCTCTAACCCAACTCCCACACACATCCTCACTGTCTCTCTCTCTTTACTCTCATAGCATGTACAAATCTCTCCACTCATCCCCACATCCTCCCTCCATTTCCTGCTTTAATCTGGTTTTGATGGAACAGCCGTTATGCTGTCATTAGCTGCTGAGAGGAGAACCGGGCCTAATATCAGTCATTTCAGCCTGAGCACAAGCCTCACAGGGCTCATGTTCACATCGAGACTGTGCTGTTTCCTCTGCTGGTGCCACATACTCAGCATTTATTCGGCTAATCTTGACCATGTGTGCTTGTTTATTTCCGTAAGTAAGGCTTCCACAGGTGGTGTGCAAACCTAATGAAGCAGGAAATCACACACACTAATTTAGTCAATGTGAATGTATAGTATGCACAGGAGTGTCTTTTTTATTATTATTTTTTTTTTTTGAGGGGGCAATAGCTTAAATATACATACATACATACATATATACACTACCAGTCAAAGGTTTTTGAACAGTAAGATTTTTAATGTTTTAAAGAATTCTCTTCTGCTCACCAAGCCTGCATTTATTTGATCTAAAGTACAGCAAAAACAGTAATATTTTGAAATATTTTACATTTTAAAATAACTGTTTGCTATTTGAATATATTTAAAATGTAATTTATCCCTGTGATACAAAGCTGAATTTTCAGAATCATTACCCCAGTCACATGATCCTTTAAAAATCATTCTAATATTCTGATTTGCTGCTCAAATACATTTATTATTATTATTATTAGGTTGAAAACAGCTGAGTAGAATTGTTTTCAGGTTTCTTTGATGAATAGAAGAACAGCATTTATCTTAAATAGAATCTTTTGTAACATTATAAATTTCTTATTATCACTTTTGATCAATTTAAACATCCTTGCTAAATAAAAGTATTAAATTCTATAATCCCACCTCCCAAAAAAATTATGCTGACTCCAAGCTTTTGAATGGTATAGTTTAATGTTGCAAAAGATTTCTATTTCAAATTAATGTTGTTCTTTTGATCTTTCTATTCATCAAGAATCCTGAAAAATGTATCACCTGTTTTAAATAATATGCATAATATAATAATAAATGTTTCTTGAGCATTAAATCTGCATATTAGACTGATTTCTGAAAGATCATGTGACACTGGAGCATGATGCTGAAAGTCCAGCTTTGAATCACATTTAAATAGTGGAAATTCCCATAGAAAGCATTTTTTTATTTAAATAGTAATGATAATAATTTTTAAAGTAGTATAATATTTTACAATATACTGCTTTGCTGTATTTGGGTCAAAGACTGCACAAGAGCCACATACCAACACGGTTTTTGAGCTTCACTTGCGGGTGTGTGACGGGGCTGACAAGACTTAGGCTTGCGGATCCGATATGCCAGTTGTTTATTGAGAGACAGGAGACATGGTCAAAAACAGGCACGGGTTCAGATCAATGGAAGACAGGTAATGCAACAAACCAGAATAGTCCTAGGCTAACGTATGTTGACGAGTGGCAAGACCGAATCACAGGGGCGAGACTATAGGATAATCCAGTGAACCCCGGCAAGGCAAACAAGGAAACACAGAGACTAGGACCTGGGTACGGGCTAAACAATACCAGCAGAGAATGTCAGTGTGAGGTGGTGTTATATATTGAGTGAGGTTATATTCAACGCTGAGTGCAATTAGTGCAATCAGGGCTGTGTGCAGTCAGTGCAATGAATTATGGGATATGTAGTCTGGGGTGCTATGCAACAGTATTGTTTTGTGCGAGAGTCAATGTAAAGGAAAGGTGACCTCTGGTGAATAAACGGAAGTCCATGGACCGAATTCGTGACAGTGGTAAATGATGACTGAATCTTTAGTTTAAAGAAAGGTTTTAGACAAGGAGAAAAAAAAGACTTTTAGACAAAAACTTTACAAACAAATGATTAAAATTATCATTATCAATTATTTAATTTTTTTTTTAAAATTTTTTGGAAGATGCACTTTGTTCAATGGCATGTTTTTTTTTTTTTTTTTTGAATATTGTAACCATATCAGATTATCTATCCTGACATTAACACCAAATGTTAGTCAAAAACTATGGTTTTTCTTAATAATTTATTTGAATAAACCTGAAAAACAATTTATGTACAATTTTGACATTTATACAACTTTATCAATTACTAGGATGTTAGGACCACTGTTTCTTTTCTGTCTGTTTTTACAATCCGTAGTCAATACATATTTTTCAATGTAATATAATTACCATACAAACTGCATACCTAATAATAATTCTAAAAATAAAATAGAAAATATTTATTTATACTTATTTTATTTTCTGCACTATTGCTCTTTACTTGGACATTTGATATTATAGTACTGCTAATATTGCTGTATTCTTTATGATAAATTAAATTTTTTCCTTATTTGTAAGCTTTGAACAAGTGCAAAATGATTGTTCATTAATGCTCATTACTGTTTAAAAAAGTCACTCTGCTTTTTCATACTAGGATGTGTTTACTGTTGAACGCATGCATTAACTTGACTTTTAAAAAAGGCTGCATTAAGAGCATTAAGTACAGAGGCCAGTCAAGATTTTTCAGGATGTTCCTTTGCTCTGTTGCTAAAACTTTTGTTCGATGGTCCTTACAGATAGACTTGGAGCCAGAGGGAAAGGTTTATGTCATTATCGACTTGTCTGGATCATCCAGTGAAGGTAAGACAGTCTTGTAAACTTTCTGTGATCGCATTACATGTCATTTAAAGACTGCATGAATCATGTCCCTGTGTAACCATTATACTCAATATAAGATTTCTCAGAAATACAGACATCTTGTGCTGCCTGATACAGTAAATACTCAGTTAAAAAAAGTTTTCATCGGTGACACAATGAACACTCAAAGCTCACTCAAATGCTACCATTATGGCATTGCTTGAAATGCAGACAGACTTTGCTCTTTCTGGAAGTCATATGAAGAGCTGCAACTTTCTGATCTTGATGTTGCCTCCAGTGTAGCTGTATATATTGAAAAAAGCCACTGTGGTGCATCATTGGACCCAGATCCTGCGTGGCCTAATTCCACCCAGATTACTTCCCAGATGTGCCTCTCTCATTGACACTCCCTACGGCCCAACTCCCATCAGACCCCTGCCTTTCCTGGATACACATCAGAGATGGCCCAGTTCAAGAGCTCCTTCATCCTCTCGGCTCCATTCCTTCTCCTGGAGGCAGAACATGTGACCACTTGTCTCTCACGCTGATCTAGATGCTGCATATCAAACATCTCCTTGTTTCTACACAGACGTTATGTCTACACCATCAGTGGTGGAATGGCGCAGTTTGCAAAATGATTAGCTAGGAATTTCTCAAGGAGTAGACTATATACTCTGGCTTCGTGTGGATGTAGCCTTAGCCTGGGGAAGCTTAATAATAAATCTGGAGAGAGCTATCAGTTAGCACTCCCATTCATGTCAATGGCAGGAGCTGCGGTGTTATGCGAGAGCCACAATATATTATCGATGCCGAGATTGTGCTTGCTCAAAATTCAGTGTCAAGACGCAATACTGCATCAAAGCCAGACTGAATTTTACCTGCTTAGACCCACCTTCCCAGCTAACAGTGAATGTTTTTTAAAGTTACATAAAAGTTAAGACAAAACGTTCTTAAAGGAACATTCACTTATAACGTTGAGAGAAAAGGTTCTGAGATCAGCCTTCTTGGAACATCCTTATGTTATTTTCTAAGAATGTTTTTATAACCTTTAACGTTATAATCATGACAAGAAAACTGGACATCTTAAATATTAAAAATAACCAAGAAAAAAATATTGTTTTATTTTGGTTGAAAATAAAGTTAGTAGAATGTTGTAAGAAACGTTTTTGTAACCTTTAAATGACGTTATAATTATGACAAGAAAACTGGACATTTAACATTCTTAGAATATTAAAAAATAAACATTCAAATAACGTTATATTTTGGGTGGAAATAAAGTTAGTAGAATGCTGTAAGAAACGTTCTTGTAACCTTTTAAATAATGTTATAATCACAACAAGAACACTGGACAATTTAATGTTCTTATCATTATTATATCATAATTGAAAACTTTCAAATAACATTATATTTTGGGAAAAAAATATGTTGTTAGAAACATTTCTGTAACCTTTAAATGTTATAATCATGACAAGAAAATTTTTCAGCATTATAGAAACATTTCAAAACAATGTCCCTACAGCGTTTTTAACAGAATGACAGTGACAGAACAAAAAAAAAAAACAGTAAAATAAGCAATAAAAAAATATATACAAATCGACAATTGTATGTACAAGTATATAACAATAGACAGTTGTATGTACAGGTATATAACAATAGAAAGTTGTATGTACAGGTATATTATGTGAAAATTTGAGGTGTAGACTGAGTATGAGTTAGATAAATAAGTGTATGATCAGTGTGGCAAAAAATAGTGTGTGTTCCCCAGTCCCTTGTCACGCGTACCTAATTGTGCCTAGGAAGAAACTGTTCCTGTGTCTGTTCGTTCTGGTGCTCAGAGCTCTGTAGCTTTGACCAGATGGCAACAGTTCAAAGAGGAGGTGGTCTGGATGTGTGGGGTCCAGAGTGATTTTGCCAGCCCCTTTTGCTCACTCTGGATAAGTACATTTCTTGGAGAGAAGGGAGGGTTGTACCAATAATTCGCTCAGCAGTCCGGACTACCCTCTGTAGTCTTCTGAGGTCAGATTTGGTAGCTGAGCTGAACTAGACAGTTATTGAAGTGCAGAGGACGGATTCAATGAATGCAGAGTAGAACTGTATCAGCAGCTAATGTGGCAGGTTGAACTTCCTCAGCTGGTGAAGGAAATACAACCTCTGCTGGGCCTTTTTAACAATGGAGTCTATGTGAGTGTCCCACTTCAGGTCCTGAGAGATCGTGGTGCCCAGGAACCTGAATGACTCCACTGCAGTCACATTGCTGTCCATGATGGTGAGTGGGGGGTGTGCAGAGGGGTTTCTCCTGAAGTCCTCGGTCATCTCCACAGTTTTGAGCGTGTTGAGCTCCAGGTTGTTGAGACTGCACCAGACAGCCAGCTCTTTAACCTCCAGACAAAGGCAACTTTATTGCTCATAACTTCTGGAGTGAAATAATGCACAGATAATGGACAAAGATGAAACTTAGTGCGCATGTGACGAGTGCTTGTGTTCATGCACATTATCAAATGGGATGTTTGGCTCCATTTTCGGCTGCATGCCTACTTTGGCCTTTAGCCTACTAGCTTAGCATAACACTAACTGATCAAGTAAAGCCTTTTCGATTAGTTAATATTACAATAATGTGCTACATTTTTGATCAGGCGTTGAGGAAGAGGATAGGATTCTTCGTGGACACAGAAGCTTGTACAACACCGATGTTGTGACTCACCACTCACACAGCGAAACCAATAGGAGAAAATAATAGTGCAGTGAAAAATCCACTAAAATTAACTGTAAAATAACTGTAAATTAAACTGAAATCTTTTATTTGTCAGAATACACTGCTTTTTTCAATGCCTTTTAATGGAGAAACATAATTTGACTACATTGGTGAAGTAAAATCAACAATGGCTAACAGGCTCATGCTAAACCAGCCTGCAACAAACAGAAACTCACTCAAAGCTGGTCTTATAAGAAGGGTGAACAAGCTTTTTGACATTTTGGTGGAACTCATTGTTAAGCCCAAAGTATACTTTGAATTGTATGTGTTTGTGTACAGTTAAATGGATTAGAATTGAGAGCTAAATGAAATACAACTCTGCATTAGCTGCAACTTTTCAGAAACAGGTCAGAAAGTTAGCATTGTGTTTCTGTGTCACACTCTTACTCTGTTTCAGACGGTTTCAATTGGACACTCACTCATTTCACTCTCAGTACTGAGAAACAGTCTACTTGACTCATATTTCATTGTGTTTAATCGCCGTTTGCATCAGGAAGTGAATACTTAACATTTCCTTTGCATGAAAGTTGGATGACTCATCAAAGAGTGGCAGAGAAGATGTGTTTATCAGCAGCTGCAAAACTGCAGTTCATTTTTCTGAGTCTGGTCTGATGTTATAGATATTGATGATAAGCCACAACAAATATTAAAGAAAAACATTCAGTACATTTTCCCATTGCATCTGAACGTCACGGTTAATAGGCCTTTGAAGTGTATTGTGCATCATGAGTTTTGCAGATGCCATTCTGCGGTCTGTTTTCCAGTACAGTTTGCAAGCGTAAATCTGATCTGTGCATGCGTCAGCTCCATATTGGCACTGGTTCTTCTGATCAAATGGGCAGGTGGCTTTGGCTGATTTTGGGTTTTGAGCCTGATGGTTTGGGTAGATTTGAAATTGATCCCAGGGCACCCGTCATGCTCAGCAGTACTGAAGTGAACAAAAGGTCACACAATGGGTCTAGTGCCAGGGTCTTTACAGCAGAGGAACCTGGGAGTCTGGCGTTCACCTCAGAAACCCACAGGCTGTAAATTTTGCCAAATATTAGTGCACCTCCAAACCTGTTACACTTTACATTAAAGGGGTCATGACATGGATTTTTTTATTATTTAAAAATGTTCCTTGAGGTTTACTTATAATGATAATATAGTTTTTTGCACAAAAAAACAAATAAATATGTGGAAAAAAAGATTTTCACCCTCTGTCTAAAATGACCTGTTTTTAGGGGCGTGTCCTTTAAGGCTTCTCAGTTATTGGCCACTGTTATGATTGGCTAACTTAATTGCCTAGGAAACCGTATCAATGCCCCCTTACATGCAAGTGTTTTGACAACATGATCAAAATTAAATAGTAATTTCCAGACAAAGCATTATGAAATCATTTACGTACGGTTTATGAGGCAGCTGCAGTCAGATCTAGTACCGCTTCATCTTTCAACAAATGTTTCTTTGACACTGTGCCTCGTTTACAAAACAAAATGCCCCGATAAATCCTTAGACACAATCCGGGATGCCATTAAAAATAAACTATCCACTTGTTCCTTACGCTGGGGAAGTAGAGCATAACACTAGCAACCAGAAGGCTATGGGTTCAATTCCCAGGGAAGCTTACATACAATTACATACTTCGGTTTTTATTAGGGGAGTAACGATACATGTATTCGTATTTGAACCATTCGGTATGAGGCTTTCGGTTCAGTACGCAGAATTAGCAGCAATTTGGCATCAATTGATTGAATTAACAACAACAAAACAGTATGAAAAACTCACTTAAATTAAACATAGAATGTTTAATTTATTAACAAAATGAATACAAATACACCATGCTATAGGCCCAATATAAAATAATATCTTTCACAAAATTTAAATTAAATATAAAACACGGAAAATCAGCAAACATGGTGAAACCAAATAAATAAGAAAGGGGGGAAAAAAAAAAAAAAAAAGGAAAAAAATGTTAAAAATGCTCTCCAAAATCCTCTTAGATAAACGGCAAATGTCAAAAGGTTTTCCAAAGTCTAAAATATTTTTAAAGCAGGCGCTTTTGTATTTCGTTTCGAAACTAAATCTTTCGCCAACTTCTTGTCTTCTCACCTCACTCATCAGCTCGACTCTCGTCACATGATAAATGAAATCCGACTCCTGCTGCTGATCTGATGCGACTGTTGTTTGGCACACTGCATTGTTCAAAGTAAAAAAAAAAAAAGATCATACTTTATGATATTAGTTTTAATAAATAAAAAATGTTTAAAAATCAAGGACATTTTTCTGGCATTTCTTTCTTTTTGCTGTATCGAATACGTACCGAACCGTGACAACCACTGTATCTATCGAACCGACCATGAATTTTGTAAGCGCCCTAGTCGTCACTGTGGTTGCCGCAAGCCCGCCGCCGCTCACTCTAGCCCGCCGTGTGTGACGCTGTGTTTCGTTGTGAAAGCGAAACTACTTTGTTTGGCATTCCGAAAGAGGACACGACTAGAAATTAGTGGTTAAGTTGTATTTACAACACTGTTCCAGAACAGTTCAACCCAAATATTCAGATGTGTCCAGCACATTTTAGGAGGACTGTTTCCTGATCCTGGGAGAGTATCCTACAATGCCAACTGTTCTGACTTGCAGCCTGTAAGTACGTTTTCATATTAAAGAATTTGCCACTGACGATTCCAACGAGAGTTTTGGGCAGTGTAGAGTAGTGCTTATTGTTTGTAATTTCACCGATCACAATTGCAGACATGGTTTTATGTTTACGCGGCGTGATGCAACGCGTAAAAAGACAGTATAAGTCATTATAATCTGTAATTATGTCCCCACTGGATGCAACAAATGCCTCGTTTATAAAGTGTTTTAATGTTTTTGTCTCGTCACTCTCCGGCTGGGACACTGATCAACAGTATGTGAGGGTGTAACATTTCCGACAGATGCCCTTTGAAGAAATTACTTTATTGATCTGCCTTTTTTAGAAAACTTTTAGGACAGCTGGAATGTGTGTAGCTGTGTGGAGTGTTTGTGAATGTTTTTGTCAAGCAAAGCAAGTGTGAACATGTAAAAACCTTCTCTTGGTAAATTTTTTTTATTTTTTTTTGGAAGTGGCTTATCAGTGTCTAAAAGTATATATGCATATCGACACGTTAGTGCTGTGGTTTTAAGTTTTTAGGCCATAGCCCCAAAATGGCTTGCACATTTGTTCTAATAGGGTCACAGACAGTGAAAAAACACCAAATGCAAAGAATAAAATGCAGCTAAACTTATAACCATGCATGGTTTGAAAACCCAAAGTTTTATTCAGCAGGGTGCATTAAATTAATTAAAAAAAAAAAAAAAAAAAAAAAAACAAAGGACAGTATATTTCTGTTTTAAAAAATACTGTTATTATAAACTTTATATTCATCAAAAAATCCTCAACAAAAATGTATCACGGTTTCCACAAAAATTAAGCAGCAAAACTGTTTTCAACATTGATAGTAATATGAAATGTTTCTTGAGCACCAAATCATTTTATTAGAATGATTTCTGAAGGATAATCCTACACTGAAGACTGAAAAATTCAGCTTTGCATCACAGAAACAAATTACATTTTAAAATATAATAAAACAGAAGACTGCTATTTTAAATTGTATTAATATTTCACAATTTTACAGTTTTTTTTACTGTGTTTTTGATTAAATAAATGCACCCTTGGTGAACATAAAAGACTTCTAACTTCTTAAAACATTTTAAGAAAATCTTTCCACCCCCAAACTTTTTAAGTGTAAACTTGACGAAGGAGACAACAATTCCATAAAAAATTTTTTTTTTTTTTGCTGATTCTATGAATGTGTCCATCAAATTCTATAGTATTTTACTGCAAATGTTATTTACCCTTGGTATAAAGCTCACCTCTAAAAACATTGTAAAATATACACATGTACTTAATTATTGGAATGAATTTTTCCCGTATTATTTTTCAAGGTGTTTTACCTGTATTTTGAATTTTACACTGTATTGTGTTGTGTTTTAGAGTTAATGGAAATGTCCGTAAAATTAATGAATAATGTCCTTTGTAATGAGCTGCCAGTACTTTTTCTTTCATTTTTTTTTACAGTGTAGCAAAAATAGTCAAGTTCCAACATATGCCAGATGCGTAGTGTACACTCATCTTTAAAAAAAATATTAAACAATCATTTAAATATGATCAACTGTACAAGAGGAAAAATGTAAAATCACCACAGATTTTTTGTGATGTAGCTCTAGAGAGCATGAAGCTTTCAAAATTCAGTTCTCCTGTGCAGTGTAAAATCTGGGTCCTGAAGCCTAACTGTAAGATTTCCTGGTATTGCTACCAGTTTGTTTTTTGTCCGCTGGCCTGTGAATCACCTGACACGGACACTGAGACTCTGCCGCTGATACTCAATACGACAGGATGCAAAACAGTGAACAAAAACCTGTTCAGGCTAATCCCTAATGTTGTAGAAGCTTTTGAAGATCACGAGCTCTGGACCGGACACACACACTCCCACATGCGGAGTGGTGCTGTTCTGTTTGGCAGAGGGACACAGAGTATCATGGAGGGTGTTAATTGGGTGATCCCGACTGGCTTAGTCTCTGCACAATGGAGCAAATATAGTCAAAGCTTTAGATTTAAATATTTTGGGCTAAATTTAAGATTTATTTCTTTGCATTGGCATATCAATTTGCCATCCATGGGATTACACTGTTTCCTGTTTACTATAAAGGAATGTGATGCATTATGTTAAGAACCTATTTTCCTGCACAAATGGCATAGTTTTATAATTATTATTTGATTTATTTACATATCACATTTAAACATGCTTTATCAAAAAGCCTGGAAATCATCATACAATCTATCATTGTGAAAGCAATTAATTTTTTTAGGTAAAAAACTATGAAAAGTTTCATCCATCCCTCTATCTATCTATCTATCTATTAATTAAATGGAACAAATTGGGTTTATTAATAATACATAAACCGGTAATTGTGTATTTTAAATCACATTCAGTATATTACAGAAATCATACCTGGTTCTTACCTGTTTCATTTATGTAAGACTGACATAATTGCATCACTAAATTTATTATATTTAATTTTAATTAGGCTAAAACTGTGCAATCCAAGCAGATGGAAATGGGATGTGTTGGTGTGTGTGTGTGTGTGTGGTGTGTGTGTGTGTGTGTGTGGTTTGAAACCTTACAATAAAGTCCCATTAGTTAATGTAATTTCCTGCTTAATAACATAAATTAACAATTAATTAACAATAACAATACAGTCTAGCTAATTTAGTGTTATTTATTATCTCAAATCCATTAAATAATATAAAAAAAATGTATAATGTTTTAACAAATGTCGATGTAGCAATATTAACTAAGATTATTTAAATGCTTTAGAAGTTTTTTTTCATTGGTAGTTCATGTTAATAAATGGAATCTTATTGTAAACTGTTAAAGAAAATATTAATATAAAAAAATAAGTAGGTTTCTCCAAACTCTATGGACTGAAACTGTATGAAAGAACAACCTTCAAGCAACAGTTTTCCTCTGGGGAAAAAATATGAAACATCAAACGGAAAAATGAGAGAATAGTTGTTTCAGGAAACAGAAACTAAAGCAAAAAATATCCAGATGTCAATGTGAAGGCAGGAGTTCCACAGAAGTAGCTCTGTGTGTGTGTGTTAAAGGAGGCTGGCTGGCTGGCTGCCTTGCGTCAGTCCTGCTTAACATCAGTGATCCACAAACACACACACATGCCAGGTACTGAAACACCCGACCGGAGATGTGCTGGAGACACAAGAGTTAGTGAGTCACACAGGAGTCAGACAAAGACAGCAGTTCATAGTCCATCATGATGATCTTTCAATCAGGTCATGCCACGATTAAAAATCAAGCCATCACAGCTCTGAATCCGCCTGTGCTCATTACTGCCTGGCAGCACTGCATGCAACTGCCTAATAATGAATACTGCAGACAGTCATTTGCATTCAGTGCACACACAATCCAAAATTAACACCCGCCAAATGCTAGTAAAAACTGGCAGTTGAT